>JAYMFT010023776.1:0-16310 GCA_038088735.1 Panulirus argus
AATAATAATAATAATAATAATAATAATAATAATAATAATAATAATAATAATAATAATAATAATTATTATAATAACAACAATGATAATGATAATGATAACCATAATAATAATCATAATGATGATAAATGTGATATTAATGATAACAATACTAATACTAATAAGAATATCTATAATTATGATAATGATAATAATAATAATGTTAATATGCACTCAAAGTACAGTACTACTTCTGACTATGCACATCTATATATATCAATTCTCCGACTTACAAAGGAGCCCAATCTTTCACTAACTTACTTTCTTCTGAGAACATCCTGTAGTCCATCGTTTATCCTAACTCCAGGGACAACCAAATATCCTAATGCACGGAAGACACTTGTCTCCGACAGTAGGAAGACGCGCTTGTAAAAACTTCCGTATGTATCCATCGTAACTCTTGTAATGTTCCAGGATGAAAGTATTGGGTGAGTTAAGCAG
Source organism: Panulirus argus (assembly GCA_038088735.1). Taxonomy (NCBI): domain Eukaryota; kingdom Metazoa; phylum Arthropoda; class Malacostraca; order Decapoda; family Palinuridae; genus Panulirus; species Panulirus argus. Next base: position 478 of record JAYMFT010023776.1, read on the forward strand.
ATGCTGTATGTACGTATAATATACAGTAATAGCAAACCATTTTCTATAAACATATATTTCAACAAAATGTTTTACTTTCATATTATAGTATGTATATTCAGCGACAAACAGAAGTCTAGCTCTGTATGTATGTACAGTATACCACGTTTTTTACTTAAACAGATTGATAGATGTTTGACCCTTGCCACACAACCTTGTGCTTGCGTAACGTCACACATCACTAAATACTGTGCTACCTGCATCCATCTTACAATACATGTTAGTAAACTTTGCTTCAAGCTCATCTTCCTTCGTCTCGCCTATGCACACATTCTAAGGAATATCTTTCCTTTCATACTTAATCGTCGTTTCTCCCGTTAGCGAAACAGAGTCAGGAATAGAAGAAAGGCCACATCCGTTCACATTTTTTCGCTAGATGTCATACGTGATGCACAGAAACCAAGGCTCCCTATCCACATCCAGACCCCACAGACCATTTCATGGTTTACCCCAGACGTTTCACACGCCCTGGTTCAGTCCATTGACAGTACGTTGACCCTAGAATACCACATCTTTCCAATTTACTTTATCCCTTGGACGCCTTTCACCCTTCTGCATGTTCAGGCTCAACATCTTTTCCACTCCATCCTTCCATTTCCAATTTGGTTTCCCCTGTCTCCTTGTTCCCCCCACTTCTCATACATATACGTACTCCTTGTTAACCTTTCCTCACTCATACTTTCCATGTTTCCAAACCATTTCAGCACACCCTCTTCTGCTCTTTCAACCACACTCTTTATATTTCCACGAAGGTCTCTTGCCCTTTTATTATTTACGCTATCAAACCACCGCACACTAGATATATTGTCCTCAAACAATTTATTTCTAACAGAGCCACCCTCCTCCGTACAACCCTATCTATAGCCCATGCCTCGCAACCATATACTATTATTGGGCCTACTATTCCGTCAAACATACCCATTCTTGCTCTCCGAGATAACGTTCTCTCTTTCCATACATTCTTCATTGCTCCAGACCCTTCGTCCCCTCCCCCACCCTATGACTCACTTTTTCTTCCATGGTTCCATTCGCTACCAATTCATCTCTCAGATATCGAAAGCCCTTCACTCCCTCCAATTCCTCACCATCCAAACTTACACCCTAAATAACCTGTCTGAGGAATATATTCCACTATATCTTTTTCGTGTTCCTTAGTGCTCTCACAACCCCAGCCGTATATATTTTCTTTTTGGCTTTCTCTGTCGGTATAATTTTTTCTCAAGTAGTAAATCAAGGACCTAATATATTTTTGCTGAGTGTTCTGTTTCTTTAATTCTTCTTTGCACATGCCCACAGGTATTAAAGAAGACAGCCAAAAAGTAAATCCATTTATCAATGAAATATAAACTGAGTTATCTTTATCTTAGAATGTAGATATATCTAACAGTATTCCTAGCATTTGTTTATAGGAAAGATGTGAGTAAAGGTAGACCTTTATCTCTTTTCAATATATATGTCTTCTAAATCAAATACGTTTCCAGCCATGTCATACATAAATACTTGTGAGAGAATTCACCAGTCATTTTCGCAGGTATTATGTACAAGGATGGATATATAGAGGTATATATACAGAAATATGTGGAAGGAGAGAAAATATAGAATAAAGACTGTTGTATCTGTTTATGACTTAATTATGAAAGAGGTCTTCCATTAAGGATGAACACAGGTCCTGTAGTCTGGTCAGCACTTGTAACAAGTTGGGAGTTCACCTGTCGACAGTGTTGACGAGTTCCTCCACAGTCTCAGGTCGGGGTGGGTATCTGGGCAGCGTGAGGGATGCCGTGAGGTTGCCACGATAAGCTGTGCCCACGATGAAGGCAAACACCAGCCAGGCTGCTACTAACACACAGTTGGTGCGACTGGTAGAGAGTCGACCAGTGAAACCCTGGCCCAACAACGTCCCCACCACCTCCTGCACCACAGCTGCCCCATCCACCCTCCTCCTCTCCCTCATCTGTACAGCATCCAATATTATTTATCTCACTTGAAAAGGATTTTCTTCAGCGATTAATATAAAAAAAAGAGAAAATATATCAGTTGACACATAGTTACAGGTCTTACAATGGGCTGGTGTCATGTGTTGCTTGAAGAATATCTCGTGTTCTTTCTGTGCAAAGTATGTTAGGTGTTAAAAATCCATTACTGTGTTTGCCTGATGTTACATATTTACATGAAAGATATCTACTGTCTAATGACACGTGAATCAGGTCAGCGTTCTATCAAGATATGTAAAGAGCATTACCATCTCTCGTCTGGGAAATGAAAATTGCAAGATTTGATTAGCTGTCTGGAATGTGCAAAAGATATTGATTAAAGAGATGAAAAAAAAATAAGTTTTTTATCACTGATATCTGAGAATCATCCGTCAAAAATGAAACATTTTTTCTGCTACTTGATAAGAAAAAGCCCAAAGTAACCCAAAATATTGATTTAATTTCCCTTTGCTCTACTTACTTGCCTCTTCAGCTGATTGAATCTGTCGACACGGCATTGAAAACTTCCTACCAAAAGCTCTGTACTTAGTATATCAATGTGATTTGGGCTGAAGAGGAAAGTTTTTCTTAATGTTAAAATGTATCGGACACTAGCAAGTGGAGCTAGGAACATTAAACACTAGTAAGTGGTCTCAGGAACATTAGACAGTAGAAAGAGGTTCCAGGACACTAGCAAGAGGCCTCAAAAACATTGAAAACTAGCAAGAGGCCAAAGGAATATTACACAATAGCATGAGGCCCCTGGGATATTAGACACAAGAAGGAGTCCCCAAAAACATAAGTCACAAGTCACTAGCAAGAGGTCCCAGGATCATTAGATACTAGCAAGAAACCCCAAGAACATTAGACACTAGCAAGAGGCCCAAGGAACTTCAGTCACTAGCAAAACGTCCCAGGAACATAAGGAACCAGCAAAATGCTACAGGAACATTAGACACTAGCAAGAGATTCGAGGAACATTATACACTAGCAGGAGGCCAAAGATGCATTAGGCACTAGCAAAAGGTACCAGGAACATTAGACACTAGCACGAGGCCCAGGAGCATTAGACACTAGCAAGAGGTCCCAGGAACAATAGACACCAGCAAGAGGTCCAAGGAACATTAAACACTAGCAAGAGGTCCAAGGAACATTAAACATTAGCAAGAGGCCCCAGAAACATTAGAAACTAGTAAAAGGAAAAAGGAACATTACACAATAGCATGAGGCCCCGGAAACATGAGACATTAGCGGGAGTCCCACAAAATACATTAGTTACTAGCAAAAGGAACGTCAGGAACATCAAACACTAGCAAAACGTCCTAGAAACATACGACACTAGCAAGAAGCCCCAGGAATATTAGACACTAGCAAGAGAACCAAGGAACACCAGCCACTAGGAATAGGCCCCAGGAACATAAGCCACTAGCAAGAGACTCCAAGAACATTAGACACTATAAAGAGGCCCCAAGGACATTAGACACTAGCAACAGGTCACAGGAAAATTAGACACTAGCAAGAGGCCCCAGGAATACTACACACTAGGAAGAGGCACCAAGATCATTAGACACAAGAAAGAGGTCCCCGTAATATTAGACACTAGGAAGACGTCCCAGGAACATTACACACCAGCAAGAGGCGCCAGAAAGATTATACACTAGCAAGAGGCCACAGGGAAATTAGACACTAGCAAAAGGCGCAAGGAACATCATACATTATCAAGAGGCCAGAGGAATATTACGCAATAGCAAGAGGCCTGAGGAACATTACGCAATAGCAAGAGGCCCCAGGATTATTAAACACTAGCAAAAGGTCCTAGGAACATTAGACACTAGTAAGAGGCAAGAGGAACACTAGACACTAGAAAGAGGCCACAGGTACATTAGGCACTAACTAAGGCCCCAGGAACATTAAACACTAGCAAGAGGTCCCAGGAACATTAGACACTAGCAAGACGTCCGAGGAACATTAGACACTAAAAAGAGGCCCAAGGAACATTAAACACTAGCAAGAGGCCCCAGAAACATTACAAACTAGCAAGAAGCCAAAGGGACACTACACAATAGCATGAGGCCCAGGGAAAATTAGACGCTAGCATGAGTCCACAAAATACTTTAGTTACTAGCATGAGACCCCTGGAACATGAGACTCGAGCAAGAGGTACTAGAAATACCGGCCACTAGCAAGAGGCCCCAGAAACATAAGAAACTATCAAAAGGCTTCAGGAACATTAGACACCAGCAAGAGGCCCCAAGAGCATTAGATACTAACAAGAGGTCCCAGGAACAATAGACACTAGCGGGGAATCATAGACACTAGCAAAAGTCTCGAGGAACATTAGAAACTAGCAAGAGGCCACAGGTACATTTGGCACTAGCAAGGGGTACCAGGATCATAAGATAATGGCAAGAGGCCCAGGATACATTAAACACTAGCAAAAGGCCTCAAGATATATTAAACACTAGCAAGAAATCCCAGGATACATCAAACACGAGCAAGAGGCCCCAGGATACATCAAACACGAGCAAGAGGCCCCAGGATACATCAAACACTAGCAAGAGGCCTCAGGATACATTAAACACTAGCAAGAGGACCCAGGAACATGAGATACTAGCGAGAGGCACCAAGAACATTAGACACAAGAAAGAAATCCCCGTAATATTAGACCCTAAATATACGTCACAGGAACATTACACAGTAGCTAGAGGCGCCAGGATCATAATACACTAGCAAGAGGCCACAGGAACATTAGACACTAAAAAGAGGCTAAAGGAACTTTACCCAATAGCAAGAGGCCCCAGGAACATAAGACAATAGCAAACATCAACAGGAACATTAGACACTAGCAAGAGGCTCCAGGAAAATTAAGCACTATAGAGAGGCCCCAAAGACATTAGACACTAGCAAGAGGTCCCAGGAACATTAGACACTAGCAAGAGGCTCAAGGAAAATTAAACGCTAGCAGAAGTCCCCAGGAATATTAGATACTACGAAGAGGTCCTAGGAACATTGCACACTAGCAAGAGACCAGAGGAACATTAAAAGCTAGCTTGAGGACCCAGGAACATTAGACACTAGAAAGATGTCCCAGGAAAATTAGACACTAGCGAAAGGTCCCTGGAATATTAGTCACTAGGAAGAGGCAAGAGGAACATTAGACACTAGAAAGAGGCCACAGGTACATAAGGCACTAACTAGAGGTACCAAGAACATTAGACAATAGCAAGATGTCCCAGAAACATTAGACCTTAACAAGATGTCCAAGGAACATTAGACAGTAGGAAAAGGCCGCAGGAATACTACACGCTAAGAAGAGGCATCAAGAACATTAGACACTAGAAAGAGGTCCCCGTAATATAATAAACTAGGAAGATGTCCCAGGAACATTAGACATTAGCAAGAGGCCCCAGAAGCATTGAACAATAGCAAGAGCTTCCAAGAACAAGAGAAACTAGCAAGAGGCCCCAAAAACACTGAAAACTAGCAAGAGGCCAAAGGAACATACCACAATAGCATAAGGCCCCGGAAACATTAGACACTAACAAGAGTCCCAAAAAAAACATGAGTTACTAGCAAGAGACCCCAGTAACAATAGACACTAACAAGAGGTCCTAGAAACATAAGGCACTAGCAAGAAGCCCCAGGAACATTAGACACTAGCAAAAGGCCCAAGGAACTTCAGCCACTAGCAGGAGGCCCCAGGAGCATAAGAAACTAGCAAAATGCTACAGGAACATTAGACACTACCAAGAGGCCCCAGGAACATTAGGCACTAGAAAGAGGCCCCCAGGAACATTAGATACTAGCAAGAGCCTCGAGGAACATTAGACACTAGCAAGAGCCCACAGGTACATAAGGCACTAGCAAGAGGTACCAGGAATATTAGACAGCAGCAAAAGGTCCCAGAAACACCTATAACGTGTATGAATGTTATTTTGTAGGTTTTGGCGGATGTTTTTTGATGCAGCTACTAGTAAGCTCTTATGATATGTCACTTACGATATACCCAATACGTTTTCATAAACATGCTTTTACAAGTTAACGTCTTGAAGCCTTTGAGATTAAAATGTGACGTCACATCCCACTACTAGTGATACCAAGAGGCAAATTGAATTCCTGTACACTCAGTGGACTGTCACATACCTGGCAGGTTTTTCTACATGATTATATTGAAGCTAATGATAAGAAGAGTAGACTGAAAGAAATCTTAGTTGAATCTCATCTTACCGTAAGTAAAGTCACACAAACAAGTGAAGCAGTAGCCAGGATAACGGCCCACACCTCCCTGGCCAGCGGGTAGTACAGACTCTGCCACTGAGGCTTCAGAGTCGGCTTAGCCATAGCGAAGCACAGGGGAGAATAATCGTACATGATGGTGTAGTCATACCTCTCCAGGCGCTCAAGCAGGACTACATGTACTATACTTGCCATGAACGACGTGCGGGTCTGAACCTGGTCTGTCACCTGTTGACGAATTGTAGCTAGTTACACATGACGGGTTTATCCTAGTGACCAACATAGGAAGGAGACTGGAGACTCATTCTGGAGCAGGATATGTGACCTTAGCCTGCAATGAAAACTGGAAGTAGTCGATATGATTCTTTGAATTCCTTTCCTTCTAGCCCATTTTCTGTTACAGTTTAAAGGACATTTGTCAACTTTGTTTATTTTTATAACTATTATTTTAGCACATTTGTACCTTTTCTATAGTTACTGAAAAAGTCAAAGAGTTTAAATAAAACGCTATATTCAAATTTCCGGTTATTGGTAGTGGTCCGCTGACCCGACAGTTTTATATATTAACGTCATAGGTCCTACAGACCAAAGGCGGTAGGTACTGTGCCTTTGTTTATATTCTAGGAACACTTTAAATCTTTTGATTTATCCTTTTTGTGTATATCATAAGCTTCAGTTAGTCTTTAGAATAGTATTACTTGGTTAGTATATATGGCGAGAACCGGGAGTGAGCAGTTCAGGGTGTACATTGTACTGACAGGAAGTAGCAAGTAAACATCCCTCTCACAGGTTTCATTGTGACGACAACACGAGAAAATGATAGCTGATCAAAATAAGGAAGACTGAAATTAGCGTTTCAGTAAGGCACGAAGATCGTCAGTTTCATTATGTGGCAGATGAGAAGGTAAAGAAAACAGAAATGAAACTAAACTCAAAGAGGATATACAGTCGTAGAAACTACATAGAAATTGATAATTTCTAAGGCAACATAAACTAGGAAATGGAGTTTTGTAGCCAGGAACCAGTTGGAAGATTATGTCAAATTTACAGTGAAGCAATTGGAATATAGGTTCGTATAACCTCAAATACAGACTGAATGTAGAGAAGGACGAGTGGTTCAATTCAACACTTCAAAAAGTGATGGAGCTTTGCCATCTGTTGTGGAGAATACACTTGCGGCACCCTAGCCAGCCAGCCAGCCAGCTAGCTTTTAGTAAAAGGTAAAAGAGAACAAGAATCGACTACAGAAGAATAAGAAAGAAGGATCATAGAAAATCTGAGAAGAACATTGTGGACAATGCAGGGGATAATTCGGAAATTTCAACACATTCATCAGGAGTATATTGTCTGTTGAAGAGCAGCTAATTGAGGTAAATGCTTTAGAGAGAAGTGTTGTAGAGGAAGATGAAGAAGGTATACGAAGAAATGAATCTTTATTTCAAAAGTATTTTTACAGTGAAATTATGGGTTCAGCACCAGGAGCTGAAACGGGAAGGATGTTCTGGGAAACACTGAACTATCAAGAGAAGACATAAACAGAAAACAGAAAAGGGTCTTAACCCCTGTAAGGCTCATTATCTTGCTGATTTTCCTGTATTCTGAAGATGCATGAAGTTATCCTTGACAAAACGCCTGAAATGATAGGATATCTCTGAGAAAAGGTGACGTTGCCACTTCACCTTTAGAAGATGAGGACAAACGTTATCCCTATCAACAAGAAAGGAGACAGGAAAGAGGCGTTGAACTATAGAACGATCATCCTGGTTTCAGGGAAAGGTTATGCACAACGACCTCGTAGATTTCTACGAGAGAGTGAGTTATGTTTTAGACAAAAAGGAAGATTGGATGGATTGTTTGTGCAAGTAAATACTTACACAAATATTCCATCCAAACTGTTCCACAAAGAAGGCTGGTAAAAAAGCTGGATCTCTAGACAAAAATAAGGGAGACACTTACTTGGTGGAGAGTGGAAGGGAACGAAGGGCACAAGCCAGGAGAGCCTTCTCACTATAGCTTGAGATCATTAATGGCGTGCTACAGGAGTTTGTCGTAGAGCCATTGTTTTTCTTTGTCTCTGTGAATGACTTACCAGTGGGACTAAACTTCTGGAACATGTTTGCAAATTATCGTAAGGTCATGAGGGAACTATAAAACGAGGACGAATACCCGAGTAGGTCTGAAACATGGTTGATGACATTCAACCCAAGCAAATGCTGAAGATGGGACAATGCGAAAGAGGCCTCGCTATAAATACGTATTACCTGACGGTGAATATGCTACAAAAACCTTTGTGTGTGAAGACTTGTAAGCTGACAATCTGTCGAAAAGACCCCACATAAGGGGAACAGGAAAACAAAATCCGATATGGATGTAGCTTGTGAAAGCTTCATTAAACTTTCAGACTAAAGAAGGATCGAATGTAGACGGTCTTTTTCCTAATCAAAGCCTAAATTGTGGGACGATGGCATAAAGATATCTCTGTTATGCAAGAAAGCAGTGCATGGGAACTCAAAGAGACTAGTAAACAGCAAAATAGAGTGAATTATGTAAATTTGTGTAGAGAAATTCAATTGACTTATACATCAAAGTAAACGTTGCTATGGATAAGGGTGCAAAAAGACACTTGAGACAAGTAGAGCACTTTATTCCTATGGTTCGGTTCAGTAAGCCATCTCCAGGTGATGGACAAAAGACCAGAACACAGGTATATATGGGCAGCTCAGGTCAACCCTCTGGACGCCGTGATCTCACTGGTTCCCTCCGTGGTGCAGGCTTCAGCATTCACTCTTCCTACCACTTTTCATATAATTTCTATTGTTAAAATTGTATGAACCATTAACAAGATTTCAAATTCGTTGTGGGTTCATACACGGGACCATGGGCACATACCGTATTGGAGGCAGGCTAGAGTATTACATGATGATGTACAGAAGAAGGATAGAAAGAGGGTAGAGTCAGCTTACATCACGACAGAGACAATGAATCATAGAGATGGATTGTTTAAGTTAGCAAATGTAACATCAGAAATTATGCTGTGGGAGGAGTGAGGTATGGACGCTTCACGGCGCGGAAACCATGGCTCTCGTTCTCTCAAGTGTCGCCTTCCAGCCTTATCTAGTCACCTGTCATGAATTCTGAACACACGTCACTAATGAAGCATACATTGCTGACAATAGGCAAAGAATCCCCGAAGGAGCTTAGTAGTTGTTTCTTTTACGGAAAATGATTACTTGGAGGAAGACAACAAAGATATAGCTTAGATATCAAACGATTTCCTTTGCCTCTGTATTCACTATTGATTCACTATTGAAAACACAAATCATGTTCAAATCCAGATTCGGTGCTAAGAGAGGACAACGTTTTGCGACATGCTGACATATATACTACTAGCATTAAATGGAATGAAAATAAACGTGAGGCCCAGATGGTTTCTGTCCGAGGAAAATGGAAGAGGAGAAGAATGAGACAGTTAAACGTTTGACTGATCTTTTGAATAAGCCACTTACTATACAGAATATTCCGGAGGAAAGGAAGCAGCACCCATTTAAAAAAAGTCACAAATCACCGCCCAGAAATTACCTTTCGTTTAGCATAACGTCTGTAGTTGGTATGCCTATAGACATCATCATCCGGGGTGAACAGCCACTTAATAAACGTTTCTCAACGTGGTGTTCGACGAAATCGTTCATGTCTGATAAATCTCCTTGATTCTTTTTATGATATAATCAACATGTAAGACGAAAATAACTTAGTTGATATCGTCTGTTTAGACTATCAAAAAGCAGTCCATAAAGTTCCAGATCAAATGTGACTACCAAGAGTTAAATCACATAGCACAGATGGGGTCATACTTCGGTGGTTCTGATACTGGTAGACTTGCCTGAAACACAGAGTTGTGATTAATGGTTAGACGTAACAAATGATGTGCCACAAGGATAGGTCTTATGCCCAGTTACCTTTCTCATATGTATTAAGGATATTGATATTGGACTGCATTGTAAGCTAATGAAACTGGCAGACGGAACTACGTTGGGAATTAATCCACGACAGACACTGAAATTCTGCAGCTTCAAAGTAAACAGACAAACTGTTGGACTGAGCGAACAAGCGGTAAATGAATTTTGATAATTTCAGGTAAAAAGTTTTGCATATCAGTAGTAAAACGGAAGTGAAAGCTACAATAGGAATCCTTTTGAGATAGAAATGGTAAATAAGAGAAAGAAGGACTTGTATGCAATAACCTTTGGTTACCTAAAGCCAAGTAGCGAGAGCACAGGAGCAGTTAAAAGGAACAAATGAAATTCTTGGATTTATAGGAAGGGTGTTGATCTGAGGTCAAGGGAGATTATCCTCACTCTTTAAAACTTACTGGTGTTTCCCATCTTGAATATTGTGTTCAGATTTGGTCACCTCACTTGAAGAAAGACATAGATATAATGGGGAGAGTGCAAAAGCAAGCAAATGATTCCCGGACTGAGAAACAAATCCTACGAGAAGCGACTAAACGACCTAAGTATTCATCTCAGAAAAGCGAAGTTTTAAACATGATCAAATACACGTATTTAGAGATATCAAAGGCTTCGATCATCTTGGTCCAACAAGCTACTTAAAGAAAGATTTTTTAGATTTCATTCGTAGTAATGGGTAGAGACTCGTGTGTAAACGTTATACTCAACTTGAATGTGGTAAAGTACTTTTTCTTTAAAGGATAGTCAGTATAGGGAAAGATTTGCCAAGAAGAGTGCATGAAAGCAGTGTACTAGATGCCTTTAAGAACAGACTTGATAGATATTTCGCTTCCAATCCTAGACTGACATTATTTGTGCCCTTTTAGTTATATGAAATGTTTGCAGTGTTCTACTCTGAAATATCTGTCTGTCTTTCCATTCTTATCACACTACTCTAAGAGTTTTGATATCTTCCTCAATCACAATCTGCCTCGAAAAGACCCAGTTGTCTGTTGCTGTTTGAGTTCCTTTATATTCCTTTGCAATGCAAAATGTCTGCTGGAAAATATGGATATGGATAAAGAAAATATTCAGCAAGCTCATCATATCGTACATTGAGCCGAAATTAGAAAATTCTTCTCTGCTTTGGTCACCGCACTGAAAGGAATACAACAAAGAGTTAATGGAGAAGATCTAAAGGAAGGCAACAAAGATGGTACCTTGATGAAGGCAGTTGAGTTACAGGGAAAGGCTAAAATTCTTAAATTTCCGCACCATAGATGAGAAAAGAGTGAGGGATGACGGCATCACATCCTTTAAGTTTTTGTACCAGCTTTATGACACAGACAATGAATAGTTCTTCGGAATATGCAAGGACAGAACATAATGTGATATTAAGCAAGAAACATGATAAAAGCTACAAAGTAGTAATTTTATAGGAAAGGAGTAATGGACGAATGGAATAAACTGAGCTGTGATATAGTGAATGTGGACATCGTACAGAAGCTTAAAAAGCTGTGTGATAGTGAAAGTTCAAGGGATGGAGCCTCACCAGTGTAGAACTCACACCCCGTACACTACAAGGCATGAGGCCACACGAATGTAAAACTCCCTCCCCGTGCAGTACAAGAGAATTGCCCCAAGAATGCAACACTCATTCCCCGTGCAATACAAAAGATGGGGCCCCACGAGTGTAAAACCCACTCCTCGTACAGTACAAGAGATAGGGCCTCACCACTGTAGAACTCCCTTCCCTTAGAGTACAAGAGATGTGGCCCCACGAGTGTCGAACTCCTCTCTCGTACAGCACAGGAGATAGGGCCCCACGAAGTGTATAACTTCCTCCTCGTAGCATACAAATAGATAATCACTGTCTGTTGTAACATCATATAAACTATGTAAGTCACCATATATTGATCAACCCCAAAACCTCGGAACTGTGTACCAACCACAAGATATGTACTTTATTAGCCATCCGTAGTTCAATGAAACTTTTATGTCCTTGTCTTATATATCGAGTAGCTATTCTTTTGCTATATTATCACTGCGAGGTAATCTGTGAAGGTATTCCCATGTCCTACGGCAAGATTGTACACTGTACAACCCCAGAGCGGCACACTCCTGACTCCAGCCATTTGCTGTATGTATTAACCAAATGCCACTGTTCTCAGAACTAGCGAATGTTGGTAACTTAAAAAAAAAGAAAAAATCTTCGGCCGACTGTAAGATATAAACACAGGCAAAATGACTGATCCGTTCTCGGTGAGTGTAGGGCGAGTGACGTCGCCCTCTCCAAGTGACAGGCAGGCTGACCGCGCTACCTGGCTGCTGTGCTGCCGTAGGTCTAACTTTTCTTTTACAGGCTTATCACAAGATGTTCCTAATTCTAGCTTATGAGCAGCAGACATCTTATCTATATCATATTCTGTTACAATGAGTTATGATCTTATATTTATAACTAACTTTATTTTTCTGTATGAGTATTTCAAAAGGAAACAATCTTTCAGTTATAACATGCAAGTTGGGATAACTGGTGTGCACTGCATTGTTAGCATTAATAGAAATAACAGTCACAGTCAGTTACATGGATCCAGTTGACAGAAGGCAGCACAAGGAAGGTAAAGTTGAGGGCCTCAGCCACAGTCTCAAGAAGGATGAAGTCAATCCCAGAGTGCAGGGTGTCGTTGCCCTCACCAGAGGTCATCCAGTACGGAGCGTATGGCAGGGCCGTCACCTTCACCGTTGACCCATAAAAGCTGGAAGGCAAAAGTGATTACCAGTATGAAGCTATAGTGTCTTCTCTTCATGATTAGGTAATTATGACTGCCTGAATGCTACATATGTATCACAAGTAAAGGCTACTTTGTCATCATGGTTTAATTAAGATTGGATGAAGTCCAGCTTTCAATCTAGTCTTGACATTTTGAAGTGTGATTTTGACTCCCTTATCTTAGCAGGATGACACCATTCCCGCTGGTGGATTCCTTCGTCCAGTTATACTTTTTCCTCTACTTTACACAGTCTGTTCTCCTTAACTACTTAATCTATAATGTATGTGTGTCTTAGTTCCTTTATATTTCTAGGCATTCTTTTGTTTGGTATTATAAAATCTTATTCTCACAAAAGAAATTGTCGGTGACTGTATCTGTGGTGACTTGTAGGGCGGAAAGTCTTTTGCTAGTTATTCCAGTGAACCTGTAACGTTTCAAACGCAGGACTGTGTTATGATCGACGAATGAACGACATTAGGGAGTGTAGATATATGATACAGGACAGATAAAGACACATTTAGGTTACATGCGCCATATGTGATAATATCTCCTGTATAGATAGATCTAGCCTTCATTTTCTATAGCATATGTATAACCAGTCAGTCAGCCTTAGGCCATTCACACGCACAGTTCCGCGTTGCCTAGCTGCTCTGTATATAACCCTCATTGTAGGCTTCTCTACAAAGAACTCTTTCATTAGAACCTTCAAATTGATCACTCAACTCAGTGAACAAGCTACATGGCGCAGTGAGTACTTTTAAAGGATATAAGTCAGTGTAACGACTATATCTCGACATGTGCGAAGACCCCTCCCAGCGCGAAGCCATAACACAAACGCGCTATAGACAATAACACCACCACAGTGCAGTGATCAGTGTATATCGCAGCGTTTTACAGTGTCAGTACTCAGTGACGTGTTACAGTGAGTGTACCCAGTGCAGTGAAAAGTGTGTAACAGTACTTGTGAAGCGTTTACGGTGTCAAAAGACCGCCTCACGCAGTGGTAAGGCTTGTGGTAAGGGACGGCTACGTGGTCACGATTACGCCACGCTAGCTACTACCACCCAGCCACCACCACCCCCCAACACCCAGTCGGTCCCCCCTCCCCTACAGACAACCGGGAGCTCCACGCTTCGTGCGGGATATGTATTAAACCCTTCACTGACCACACACTTCTCGTTCTACAGTTCTACCGATTATTATAGCGCGTAATCGAGAACAATGGCGTCTTCACCTGTTCGTTCCGAGTCCGGAGACACCCCACACAACTCAGATACGGACGAGGAAACACAGGGACCACCCCTGGACCAGCGACTGGCCCACGACGAAAGATTAGTGTGGACCGACAATCCCACGTACCAAACGCACACTGATTCCCCACCAACACTCACACCTCATTTCCCAGAAAGAGGAACCTCCTCGGAATTCCTCCAGCTTCTTCAATTCCTGCAGGACGACCGAATTTCTTTTGAAAACCGCAGGAAGGCGGACGAAGAACGGAGACGCAGAGATGACGAGGAGAGAAGATACGAGGAAGAGATGCGAAGACAGAAGCAGGAGAAAAGACGATATGAGGAAGAGATACGAAGACAAGATGAAGAGAGAAGACGACAGGAAGACACTGAACGCCGAAGAGAATGAACGCTTCTCAGCGTTAATACAAGCGTTGACTTAGCTCCATCTACGTTCAACCCAACTGCACCGGAGTTCACCTCAGCTAGGCACACCGCCGATGCATCAGACGTCGTCACCTCCGACGCCAGCATGGACGTCACAAGTACCTCAACAGAGAGAAACCCTGCAAACAAGACTGTCGCACACAGGCCACCAACATTAAATGCTGACGAGACTTTCCAGACGTTTCGTCAATGGCGTAGTCGTTGGAATGACTACGTCAAGATGGTGGACCTGCAGACCTTGAGCAGAGAGAAGCAGTTAACACAACTCAGGATGTCAGTGTCCCTCGATGTACAACGGACCATGGAACATGCCCTTAAGATACCAAACGACACCTCAGTGACTTACTAGTAAACGAGGTACAAGACGTGTTACAGAAACACTTTAAAAACCAGAAGAACGAAGCTCTACGTCGACGCGCACTCTTGCGATGTAAACAGAAGGACGGAGAGTCGTTCGCGGATTTCCACATGCGTCTAATGGACTTAGCCGCGAAAGTGGACTTGTGCTCCGGTGACCCAGTTGCTTGCGCGGACGCACAGCTCAAAATGGTCCTACTAATGGGGGTTAAAAATGAAGAGTTCATGCAGCGCCTCATTTCCCTACACGCAGGTACATCATTCGATGATATGCTTACCTGCTGCCTAGCGTTCGAAGCCGCTCAAGGTACAGTCTTAGCCATTAAATCATCCTCAAGCCAACTGTGTGCTGTTTCCAGCTATAAGAAAATGAAACGGCGAGACAAGTCAACCCGCTTTTCTCCTCAAAGACGTCAATATAAGACATCAGCATCCAACACCGACCCATGCCAATCATGTTACCGACAACACGACCCTGGGAAGTGCCCTTGCAAAGGATGACACCTGCTCGAATTGCGGACTCAGAGGACATCGACCCAAGACTAGCAAGTGTCCTGCCAAGGAAGGTGAGTGCCGCTCCTGTCACAAGATAGGGCATTTCGCTAAAATGTGCCGGTCATCGATGTCGTATAAGAGTAAAAGATCACCCTCACGTAGGAGGAATAACAACTGTCGTCGCGTGTCAGCAGACAACAACACTCCAAAGTCCGTTTGTGTCCAACTGGTATACGGCCAGACCATGTCACAACTTCAGATGCTGCCGGACACAGGCGCGGACGTCACAGTCATAGGTCAGGAACACCTGGACTCGCTTGGAATTCCACGCAGCGA
>JAYMFT010023787.1:0-16309 GCA_038088735.1 Panulirus argus
ATATATATATATATATATATATATATATATATATATATATATATATATATATATATATATATATATATGCACCCCTTTTATGGTGTTCCTGCAGCTTTCAGTCTGAGTTCCACTCAAGGGGAGGGAAATGATGGACTCCTTTACAGCGACAAGTTCTTGGCCAGGACTATCCATTTCCGTCCATTACGATAATGCACCATGCATATACACACACAAATACACAGACACGCGCGCGCACACACATAAGCATTAGTATGAAGCTGCATACCAATTGGCGTCACCTTGACAGAGGTGGAGGTCAGCTCCCTTGGTGACCAACTGGTTAGGGCTAGCTTACCACAATCCCTTTCACTCGACATGTCCCAGACTCTCTCTCTCTCTCTCTCTCTCTCTCTCTCTCTCTCTCTCTCTCCAGCATTTAACTTGGAGCACCAAGGTACGACCCTTGGGTATGATGGCATGACGTGACGTGACTTGCATGACACTTATGACATAAGATCGTTTGCGTTTATTGTTGGTCGCATGAAGAACCTTCGGCCTATGAAGGTTAGTTTCTCGAAGACTCGAATGGAGGGTAACACCTTTCTTCCTGTGTCACAGAACATCATCAGAATGCCACAGACCGTCAGAATGTCACCAGTCTGTGTCACAGACCACCATCAGATTGTCATAAAAGATCATCAAACTATCTTATAGAACATCAAGAAACTGTGCAGCAGAATGTCATTAAACTGAGCCACACTGTGTCACAGTTAAAAAGGTTAACTGCTTATTCTAAGGAATCATATAAACGTGTTCAAGAGAAACCATCCCTGATGTTAAATCTATTCGAATTTCTATGAAGGGTGATGGGGGGGGGGGATCAACCATCAGTTTCTTGACCGAGGGCGCTGGTTTGAGGAACCACTTGGGAACCACCGACCTACCACAAGCATAAGGCGCACGGAACTCAAGTTATCTAACCCTGAGTAAACAAGGAGTGTGTAGAGGTACTTGACAGGCCACCTAAGCTGTTCGAGAACTGAAAGTCATCGATACCGGGAGAGCGAACGAGCAAATTGTTGTGTCTGTTCTCTAGACTGGCGTCAACAGATACGCGTTGAATACAAGACGATATTGCCAGTAAACATGAACTTGTCATCTACTGAGGAAGTGCACCAGGGGGCAATGATGTAAGAACTTACAAAGAACTTACAAAGAGACTATACTTAACAGAGGCAGCGTTGGTTTACAGGAAGAGGACATGCGTAATAAACCCTCTGGACTACTATGAGCCTGGGAAATTTAGAAACCTGAGGGTGAATCGTGCTTAGCATCGCCCAAATAGCACTGTGTCCCATAATGGCGGCTGCATAAAGGGGAATAAGAAGAAAACGATATAGTATTAGACAGATATAAAGTGAGGACTCCTTGGTGAAGCAAAAACTACCTAAACAGAAGGATAGAGAAGAGACGCTCCGGAAGTGTCCCATCAAACTGGGTTAATGTCACCACTGCTGCTCGTACGTAATATACCTCCGGAGATAAGTTATGTCAGCTGGTTCTGAGTTACAGAGAGTTATATATATACACAGAACACACAGACCCAAGGTCTAAGAGAAGTGGTCTGGCCTTAACACTACTTAAAAAAAGATCAACTGAAAACATAGAAAGAAGTCAAAAGAAACGACTTTAACGTAGAAACAAAAAACAATAAAAACAGGCTTAGATTGCATGATAATAACAGAATTCTTACAAGACTTGCTTCTCCATGACCCACAACTTAGCTTTGTCATTGGTCTTGACCTACAAGTGAGTATTGTTACAATTCATTTAATTAGGGCAGTGTCGTCACGGATTTAAAACTTGTTTTCATACTGTTCGTGATTAGAGCAAAATAAAATCACTCTCCTGTTGGTTTCTTCAGATACTTATAAGGTCAATAAATACAATCTACTGTATATCCGACAAAACAGTTGGTAAACTGGATTCGCGTGCGACAGTGTGATCACCCAATATTACGCGCAGGACTTGCGAGTAACAACCATCACTGACGGTCACAACTGTAACGCCCGAGTGACGACCTTCAACAGATGGTCACCACGTGTTACATCCTTCAGCAGACGGTAACAGCCGCACCAACCTTGCGTTTGATAACTTTTGACTTCAAACGCAAGGGTACCTAGTGACAGCACTAGGATCCCGATTCCTCTATCAAGGAACAAAGTACTGAAACTGAACTGACTTCAAACCTGACACTTGAGGGTTTGGTCAACGTTACCAACGTTAGCATCTCAGTTGTCTGTTGACTGGGTTGCCTATCAAGATGCAACGTCAGACATAAAAAGTGCACCGAGCAAGCGGGAACGCAACGTGGGAAAACAGATTCATTTTACCCAGAGTCTCAGACTAAACACAGGGTACAAAGTTATTGTCTCTTTTATAAGAATTGTTGCCAATAGTGGTTAGGTTGGTTAATGACAGACCAAATATGAGGTCTTGGTATTTTGCATAAGAAAATGGTGAGCAATATATAAGTTGGTACTTTAGATTACAGCATCCTTTGTGAATTGTTTCGGGTATAAAAAAAAAATTAGAATAGTTTTATATAAAGAGGTGAAAACGTCTCATTATAATACAATAAAGCATCCTAGAAGGGGTGTTCACTTGAGAACGCGACATTTTGGCAAAGAAGGATGCATTGCATGCCAGGAAGCGGAGTACAGCCGTATGACATATATATATATATATATATATATATATATATATATATATATATATATATATATATATATATATATATATATATATATATATATATATATATAAACCATTTGTTTCATCTATAACTGCCCCAGGACCTCCTTCTAAGAAAGGGTCCTGGCGTTGCCCAGAATCTCCTTTCCAGGGGCTCCTGCAGCCCAAGGCTCCGCTACTTCCAGCAGGAAGATGGACTCCTCTGGAGTGAGAAGGTAACAGCCTAGTAAATGATTTTATTCGTGGGGCAACCCCATACAGGCTGAATCCGGCAACACTTTATATATATATATATATATATATATATATATATATATATATTATGCTGATAACCACGAGGAAAAATGAAACACGATACGTTCCAGTGCACTTTCGAGTAATCACATCGTCAGGGGAGATACAAGAACGAGACAAAAGACTCAGAACAGTCAGTATATATAAATACAAGACAGGCGGAGTTAAAACGGAGTTAGCACACAAGTGTTTGTGGTTTGTGGTTTTCGGTTCTGACACCTTGCCCGTTATAAAATCCTTTTATGTGGATAGGACAGGAAACTGTTTACATATTTTGCGTACGACAAATCTATACAGACCTTCAATAATATTCAAGTTACAATTTATCTGTCTATCTAATAAGATAAGATTCAAATATAATTCTCTTGGTCAAGGAGTTAGCACTATTCCAATCAATAAATTGGTCATAATTTCTAACACGATTAAAAAAGGCATATGACTTGTCTTGTTCTTATATAATATATCTATCTTGCTCAAGACTAACACAGAGATCCTTACCTGTCTGCCCAATATAAAACATTACAGCTTTACAAGGTATTCTGTAAACACAACCCGAAGACTTTTCTAGCGAGTTCTTAAGGTATTCTTAATAACATAGTTATTGCTGAAGGCTGCATTCACATTAAGGGATTTAAGGAAGTTGGGAACTAAGGTAAAATCATCACTAAAAGATCCTTGGTATCAAGGGAAGGTTTGGGGTTAACTCTATTAAATGATTTCTTTGCCAACTTAAGAGATTTATCAATGAAAGATCTCGGATACTTTAACTTGGATCCAAGAGAATATATCTTCTCAAAGGAAGTGGAAGAAAGTCCTCGGTTATTTATAAAACACGATAACCTGTACACCACTTATTTACATGTGAGGGATTTCCACGCTTGATAATACAATGTCCATTGCGTTTAGTGTGATATTTCCGGCCAGCTAAGCAACCCCACGTAACTGAGACCGACGTTCCATCAGCCGATTCTGAGAGACTTTTCTCTTCACCCACATCCTCAGCCCCTCATCCACGCTTTCATTCACCCACCCCCCTTAGCACCAAATTCCCCTCACCCATCCCTGCATTTAGTCAGTCCGAACTCTTTAACAGAAACTTCCAGGCGCCTCTTTACTTTGTGCCTAACCTGTATCCCACACAATAATTTCCTCTTCTTTTCCACTCTCTCCCGTATTCAGTCATAGTCTCACTCTCTCCGCTCTTCATCCTACCTCAGACCCGATAGCCATGCTCACACTCCTTTTTCAGCACATCCTGTTATCCCTTTCCCACACCTACACGCCAGACATCCACACATTCCACACCACACCCCATGACCTCCCTCCCTTCTTCTCTCTCTCTCTCTCTCTCTCTCTCTCTCTCTCTCACAATACCCAAACGTACTTCCTCCGCTCCCTTAAACACTTCCCGTCTCCATGTGAAGCAGGACTGCATCTCCAGCATGGTAACAATGTCATCTGTTTCTTTATATTATTTCTTTCATGGCAACACTTACGTAACACAGTTAAGTAGCCGTGAAATTGTTGCTGCTGCTTTCTCTCGTTGTACCTGTCTCAGAAGTACACGAGATACTAAGTTGGTACTTTTGATTACAGCATCCTTTGTGAATTGTTTCGGGTATAACAATATGCAAATAAGAATAGTTTTATATAAAGAGAGGTGAAAACGCCTCATTATAATACAATAAAGCATCCTAGAAGGGGTGTTCACTTGAGAACGCGATATTTTGGCAAAGAAGGATGCATTGCATGCCAGGAAGCGGAGTACACCCGTATGATATATATATATATATATATATATATGCTGTATGGAACGTACAGAAAGTGCCGGAAGGGTGCGGATGACGTCTCGTCTTAATAGCCACCCATAAACGCTGAGCTAACCGTTCCCTGTCGCTACATCTAATCATCTATATTGTCGGAATGCCATTTTTTCATCTTACTTTTTTCACGTGTTCCTCTATTCCACCTAATTTCAATATTTCACAGGTTAACAAGGTGCGTCTCGAGCCTTGGCAATTTTCATTGTTTAATTTTACCAGCTGGTAAACCACTCAGACTTACTTCTTTTTGTTCAAACAAAACTTGATTGCGTCTGTGTTGTGTCAACCAATCTGGTCATGAAAGAACACAAACTGTTATGTCTTCTGCCTGTCCATGTAGTGATGGAGGTGATATGGCGACTGTGCCGTGGCCAGGGTGTAACGTTTGGCTGAAGCGTGATGTTGGTAGTGGTTGATGTGTATCTATATATTTTTTCCCCTTGGTTATGCTATTCTTTTATGTCTACCTAGCCAATCAAAAGTCTAACACTGCGACATGTAAGCTCATCAACAGCATCTCGTATCTGCTGTCCCATACTTTCTTGTATTTCTGCACATCAACAACAAAGGAAAAAAAAAAGCGTCATCACGAAAGACTGTGGATGTGAGCTGCGGTGACTAGTGGTACTACGAACTGTAGTAATTAGTGGTGGTGGCAGTGGTGAGTTTTAGCGACTGGTGACAGTGGTGGAGGTTGCTGTGATGTAAGCTTTAGCGACTGGTGACGGTGGTGTAAGCTGTGGTGACTGGTGTGTGTGTGTGTGTGTGTGTGTGTGTGTGTGTGTGTTAAGCAGGACCGAGCGTGGTATTGGTGCCGGGTGGGAAGCCCTCGTTGAGACACGTGTAAGCCACACGACAGCTGAGTTCAATGTGGGCTGTGGCATACTAACTTGTTACGAAAACACTATTCTTGGGATTTTTTCTTTTTCGTACAGAAAAACTATGAACTGATTCCCCTAATGACTAGGGGCTCATCGTAGTACTAAGAATTTATATTTCTCAATCCATGTCACTTTTGTTTTTGTGAAGTAAGTGTAGCAGCGCAATTTAATTGAAAGGGCCGACCAGGGCTTTATGAAATGATTCTGGGATATGTACAGGATTAGCGGAAAAAGACATATTAAGAGGGTCTACGTGTCAGAAATACAGGGAGCAAGAAGGAAGGGAAAGACCGAGAAGATGGAGGGATGCAATAAAGGACAATGTGAGATCCTGGGAGGGCAAAAGGCGTGCTCTGAAGAAATCGAAAGGAATCAATGTGATATAAGCGGGGCGATGTGTTAATAATGTGCAAAATCAGGGCATATGAGGCCGTCAACATGAACACAAGAGCATCACTTGTGGAGCACGAATGTGAAACTTAGGCTTTATTTTCGATACAACGTATCCAACTTAGAATTTGATATGTGCAACTGAGGCCATTATCGTTGGTTTGATAGTGAGGGGGATGGCCGATCAAGCCTCGTCGATTGTATTCTTACCAAGTTACAGTGGTCTATAAATGTAGCGTGGGCCTAGAGTTAGTGGTGGGGCGCAAATTTTGGTTGGTAGTAAGTGAATTTCTTTTTAGCGTGTGTGAAATAGGAAATGATGTACGTTTCTTGTAAACTGGCTGTAGGTCCGTCAACTGCCAGGGTCAGTAAAGTATCCATCGGCACCAAATGAAAAATCTTTTCAATATCGTTCACTTTGGTTGGCTGGTTTGGTCAAATGTAAGAGAATTTGCCCCGACGAACAAACTGGAATATAATGACTGAGGGGAAGGGAACGAGGAAATTAAAGATCGAGAAACGAAAAGCAAGGAAAGAGAACAGTAGGTCCACATACATGACTTTTTTTCCGTGTGTGTGTGTGTGTGTGTGTGTTTAAGTAGTGTTGTTTGTGCTAGTGTCATTTGTTCATGTGTCGCGAGCGTGTTGCATGTCATGTATTGAGATTTTTTTTTTACCTGCTGCCATAATTATAAGCTTAAGCTCTTTTGTTGCTTTTCCAAGACTTTTAAGCCGGCGACTGTATGTTCCGGTTATCTTTTTTTCTTCCTTTATGATGCTCAAAATTGCTTCGTCTTGGTCTCGTAGACAGCTCTATTTCTATTCATGACCTCGCTAAGAGGCCAAGCAATCAGATACCAACAAAAAAAATCAAGTTGCAATTCTTAATTCAGTAAGAATCTCTACTTTTCTTCTGTGTTGAGAGACAAGGTTGGAATATATCAAATATAATATAATCTATATTAGTTTATTCTGAAGGTCGAACCTTTGCGATTGTTCCTAACTTTTCAAAGCGGAAAACTCCTCTTTGGGCGAAAAGCGGCAAATGTATTTCCGGGAACACGACATTGACAGTGTCGGTGTTACTGCGAAGCTTTCATTTTCCAAGGACAACCCCATTTGGCCTCGGATTTTCCCCATTTTCTTTGAACCTGTTCGTCCTCGTTATGGTGGAAAGTCACCGCACCCTCTACTGTTTCCATGGGAAGGACAACTTCCTCTGACGCAAGACACAAATGCGGCGCCGCCATCCATGACAGTACTTGAAAGGTGTAGCGCCATCCACCAATGTCAGTACTCGAATGGTGTAGCGCCACCCACCAGTGTGGTAAGTAAGGATGTGATACCGCTCCCTGAGTTGGTATCTGACGATGTTGGCACTGTTCGAAAACGCTGGAAGCGGGTGTAGGCACTTCTTGATTCTAGTGATAATAGGCCTGAAGCATCGACTAATACCTATGTGGCAAATTCTCACCACTCGAGATGTAAAGTGATGCCTTCTATGTACGTCGACCCTCAACTCTACGTACGGTTCTTATACAACAGTCAGCAGCCACCACAGACCAGCACGACACACCCTAGCTATTAGGTCTCTGACACAGCAATTTCCAGGACGTCCTACTTTATTTTCATGCGCCTGAGTTTGATCTTAAAAGCCAAATAGTATACTGCCATATACCTGTGTTTGGACTTAAAGCAATACACCTGTGCGCAGCCCTACGTTTGGGCTTACAAACATCTGTGCTGCAATACAGCAACACAATTTTCTACCGCCATGCAGTTTAGTATTTGTGTTTTCCAGGGAAAGAGTTTTACGCTCGTGTTCACCGTCTCTTAATCTTGTATATATCATCATGTCCTTATTCCTGCTTATGAATGCACTCCCCCCCCCCAAGCCTAAGCCATGTACCTCTTTGTCGACCAGCCGCTGGAAGGAAGAACACTTGGGCTGGGCGTGGGCCGACCGTCAAGCCTAGGACTCAAACCAATGTGGGTACGACTCCGGACTGGCCTGTGATGAAGTCAGTAATGCTAACCACTGCACCACGAAGCCCAACTGTTTTTAATAACCATTCATTTGCTTTCCAACACAGTTTCATCGTATTCATACACATGTGTCGCTGCACAATTCAAGTATGTAACAGAAAGTCACACCAGAGCTACTTCTCTTGTTGCTAGTGAGACAATCTCAAATCTCCCATGAGATGAGCTCAATTTTTTTTTTTTCGTGTTGGTTAGCTAAGGCTTTTGAAACCACTGTGACTCGTGATAAGTGTTTTGAATTCCAACTTCCGAATAATGGGTTCGATTTTACAAAGTAAACATCACGAAGATGAATCTCTGTGGTATTGCGAAGCGATTAGTTTTCCTGACCATGACGCCTTCACGGGCAAACCAAGGTCGAGCGCGCGCGTACGTTTAAATCCCGGCTAAGGCAGTTGGTTCACAAGACAACACAGCTGTTCATGATTAGTAATTTTCATTTATGAATACGTTTGATAACCTTGGAGCTCTTAATATGGATGTCGCAAGAAATCTGTTGCAAAAGTCTACTTACCAATTCCACTTACTTTTAATTCAGAAAAAGATAGTAATGCCAAAATCGCGTAACGGTAAAGCCCGACGCGACGGGGCAAACGAATGAGAACTGATTAATCTATGCAGCTCCTAACGGTCGCCATACTATCATGTGTGCAAATACTGTTGTAATAAGTCTGTAGCCGGTTTAGATGCGTGTCGGTAGCAGGCGTAAACGCCGGATATGATGTAGCAATGACCCTAAGACACTCTGGCGACTCAAAACTACTGAATTCATAGTTTCTTCATTCCGAAAAAATAATAAATATGAACTCACTAAGACAATGGCCAAGAGTTCAAAATAAGAGTAGTAAGTAAAATGCTCTGTATCTCAGAAAACTTAGCAGCCCTCTTGTTTTAACTTCAGTTACGGATATTAGTCAAATTCTCAGAAAATCAAATATAAATTATAGAGCTGTGCGTTTATCATAAGACTGGCGACAAGTTTAGAATGAAAAAAATTCATTATGTTTGATACCATAAAGCAGCTGAAAGTAATAATCAAGAAAGTTTAGTTCGATGAAACGATATGATTTTTCAGGTAGGGAAAATTGCAATATAAACTTGTTTCATTATTCTGGGAGGTTGGTGAAACTGACAAGGCTGTTTCATTTGCAATTAGTGTAGATCACTGAAACACTTAACCATCCATGTACATGTATTGATTTTTCATTTCGAAAGATTATTTGGGTGAAAATAACCGTAAGAATCATTAAATTTACCGTCGACTCTAAAGAGCTCAAAAGGGGCAGCGACTGTCCTCGTCGGCTCCAACCCCTCCTTCCTAAGACACGACCCTGGGCAGCGGTGAAGCCATAACAAGCCTCTGTATGGTAAATGATACGTTGCTCAAGAAATGCGTGTCGAGCCTTGTAATTAATTAAAGCTGTTAAGTTGGACGAATCGTAAGGACGATGTGGGGAAATTCCTTTTTTCTTTTTTTTTTCTTTAATCGGTTAGAGGACTCTGACTCCTTCGGCTGTCGAGGAATATTACCGTCAAGTTCTCACTGGGTGAAGACCGGGTGTAGATGAGCTAACGACCACGCGGATTGGTCGCTCGCCGTACGCGTGTTACACAACGTCCCAATGGCTCTCCGAGAACACTAAAGTGCGGAAGTTATGTTTTGCGTCAACTGACATTATTAACACCACTTCTGTTCGTTTATCTATATTTATTTCTCCCTCTTTTCTTTTCTTTTTAACTAACTCCTTAAACATGTTCACGGTCACATTAGGAGGGATTCGGGGTGCTAATCACATGACTTAGACGTGGGCAGGGACGTGCGGCGGTCATGAGATGGGCAGCTGCTGTCTCACGTGGAGACGCGGTGATTCTCTCACTCTCTCTCTCTCTCTCTCTGCTTGGATAATCACACATATTCCTTGACATTTCCGGCCTGTCACAATAAACCGAACCAGACATCTTTGTCGTAACTCAGATGGGTCATACAGAGTTAACGTTCAACACCTGACAAACATATTCATAACACGACTTTACCACACCAGAACACCGCAAAGTGGACCAAAGTCTAACCTGGTGTACGCAGCTACAGGTGGTTTGGCAAAGTTATCCGGTATGCTTAGTGCTAACGTGTTTGTGAGTACGCTGCTTGTTCTCATGCCCACCACCACGAAGGGCGCCGGTTCCCATGTTGTAAGCGTGGTCACGTGATCTGTTGCCTGGAGGTCAGTCAGAACTTGACCGGCGACTCCTTCCTCACCGCCCACTACACCCAACCTCTGAGGCCTTCTTGCCGCTCACCCTTGCATGCCATACATTTCGACCTTACTTCCCACATCACACACTTCCATCTTATCTTTCTCATTTCGCACAAAATTATTGTCTATCACGATAACAACAAACTCTGTCTTTCAAATCATATAACTCGCCCCTATCTGTCACATCACATACTTCCCTATTGTCTTCCTCATTTCGTACAAAATTGCCTAGCACCATTCAATAAAACCTGTCTTTCACATCATATATCTCACCCGTATCTCACATCACATACTTTACCGATGTTTCTCGTATCACAAACCTTACCCTTGCTATTCATATCAAACATCTTGCCCTTGTCTTTCATCTCACAAACATGTTAGTGCTAAGCATTCCAGATAACTTTGCCAAACCTTTTTCTTTTACATCACACGCCTCACCATTGTCTTTCACATCACATATCTCACCCCTCTCTACCAAGCCACATACACTTCTTTCACATCACATACTTCACCATTGTTTTTCACATCATATGCCTCAGCTCTGACTTTCACATCACAAATTTCACCTTTGTCTTTCTCATTACATGCCTCACTCTTGTCTTTCACTTCACACACCTCACTTTTGTCTTTCACATCACATACCTCACTTTTGTCTATCACATCACATACCTTGTCTTTCATTTCACATACTTCGCTTCTGTCTTTCAGTTCACATACCTCACCTTTGTCTTTCACATCACATAACATCATTTTCTTTCACACCACATACTTCACCCGTGTCTTTCATATCATATACCTCATCCTTGTTTTCCACTTCACATACTTTATGTATGCTGTTGTTCCTACTGACATGTGTGGGTGGTATGCTGGATGCGTATTTTCGGTGCCTTATTCATGTGCATCCGATATACTGGAGAGAGAGAGAGTGAGAGGAGAGAGGAGAGAGGAGAGGGGAGAGAGGAGGAGGAGGAAGAGGAGGAGGAGGAGGAGGAGGGAAGGTAATTATGATGTTTGCTGGTCGAGGGAGGAAATTAGCGAAGCTAACCTAAGAACTGTGGAAGATGATGGATGACTGGAGCTTCCTTCTGGACAATGAGGTTTTGTGGTAACCAAATATGTTACTGCTGTCAAGGTCTTTGATTATATGTAGAGTCTGCGCCCCTGTTGTGACACTTCCAGCTTCTGCCACACTCTTTGTGCACTGCTTCACTTCACCAAGTAGGAACCGTAAGTCGTTGGTGTTGTTCTTCAATATTTTTGACGTAAGGGTACTTGTCACTCGCGACCATCGTACGGCCTCATTTTACAACATCTGCGCCCTCAGCATGGGTTATTTAAAGACGGGGAGAGTGGATCCTAGGGAGCAGGTCAGTAGGGGAAGGATCACAGCCTTCATCAGGGGTATATTTTTCCCTAGCTCCCTTAGGTATAAGAATCTGTACGGGCCAGTCAGGGATGCTTTACCTTGAGGAGTTCTTTTGTGTATATGTTATCCCAATTAGCCTCGTGATGTTAACACATGACTTAATAATTTACAGCATTGTCTGTTGCAATATCCGTCACCCTCTATGATTGTGGCATTACGTTTTATTCTCCCTAGCGCCACAATGGTGAACTTGTTTATGTTTGCTGTGATTCGTCAGCCTTAATCTTGCTCAAAGCAGGTGAGCGTTGTCAAGAACTGCTATTTAAACGGCGACGTCAGCGTAAAAAACGTTCATGCTCATTGTTCCCAACTGAAGGTGGAGATCTACTGTGTAAGTTATGAACATCGTTGATGATAAGGCGCTGCCCTAGGGGGAAACCTGCTTAGGAAAGAAAAGTTTTGGTGACATTACAGAGATGATGGTTACAGCGGCCGTTCCTTGATTAAGGAATACTGCATGGTAGTCTCTCTCAAATTTCTGGCACGCCTATCTGTAATAGTTTGTACTGAAGAGCGATCGTCCACACTTTATTTCAAAGGTTTGTATAAGGTCTCCGTGTATGACAGCGCAGCTTAATTTAAGGCCTCTGATAACTGCACTATTTTCCTATTTCGGCGAAGATCATTGATTGTAAGGATGGCGCTTCCATCCGTCCGGAGTCTGTACTGATTCAAACTACAGAGACTACTCTGTTGTATGTCCCATCTTAATCTCAGGTTAATTATTCTTGAATACTTTCCTTGGCAGCTGTGAAAGGGAAACACATCAATAATTCTCTGGGGCAGTATCTAGCATTCCTGGTTTTGATATCGGTGTAACCCTGCCTTTATCTCGTTGTAAACGTCAAAAATGTAGTGAAGACCATTTTCGAGGTATCAAAGCTAATTCCACCCTTTATCTGACTGTTTCCTGGGGTTGTGATTTTGGTTTTAACGAAGGCTGTTCGAAGCTCTGTCATGTCTATTCTCAGCGAGTCGGGGCTTAAAGCCTACCTTGTCGGTACGCAAGGGGGCGTTATCCTCCGGCTCACACCAAGAGTACTTGCACAACAAAATGACGTAAGTACCAGCCAGTATGAACCGGTGGCAATTAATACCATATTCTAAACATCTTGTCTGCAATGCATACAATGGTTTATCTCTGACTCACGACGTAATTGCTTCGCTCGACCCATCCCCACGCTAACTGTGGAAGGGGAGGAAGAAATGACTGAGAGCCTTTCCTTAATGCCACTGAAAATCAACTGTGGTTCCAAGTTGCTCCGGGTACTTTCATACGATGAATTACGGCCAAATAAAAATGTGTATATGTTGTAGCTAACGTGCCCACCTCCAGCTCATAATGCTAGTGTTAACTGAAGTACGTCTAGGGATCCTGTTGGAAAAATATTCTTACTGGAGGTGAATGCCCTAGCGAACATTAGCATCACACGTTTTGGTCGTTACTTTCTCACCCAACACCTCCGGAATACCCAAGACTCGACGCTGCCAAATTGTAAGAGTAGGAAAGGTATTTATTCTCTGCTTATACCTACCCTAGGGTAAGTCTGTAAAGAATAGTCCTGGTGTTACCCACGACCTTTCTAAAGGTCCCTGCAGCCCAAGGCTGCGCTTCTTCCTGTGGCAGGGAAATGTGAACTCCTTTGAAATGAGAAGTTCTTTGACCGGACTGTGTACTACGAGAGACAAAGCCTCACCAAAGATGACTTTTCACTCATGGTGTCACCACGAGCAGACGGAGTCCTGTAAACACCAGAATAATTTAGATATGTCCGAATTGTAGATGTCAATCCCCCCTCCCCCCCAACACTACTCCTACCCTGCATATGGGAGAGGTGGACCACTGCCACTTCATCACATGTCTCGTGAGCCAACACATCTCAGCGGCTCACGCCAAATTCACTGTGACGTACAATCTCTTCACGCTTTTAATGCTCTTTTCGCGCCGCGCACTTACTGCAACGCACCTATACTTTTACACGCATTCTCACCCAAACACTCATTCAGACGCGTCCATACATTACACAGACATTCTGACGTAGACGACTCGCCGAACGTCAGGAATATCTCCACACAGGAACGTTCACACACCTACACACGCATGTGGTCCCAAGAAAAGAAAAAGATGAACAAAGAGTAAAACAGGAAAACACATACACATTATACGGGTCTCCGTGGCGGAGTGGTTAGTGTTATCATCACTTAGTACAGGCCAAACTCGGGTTGGACCCGCACAGATTCGAATCCTCGGCGTTGCAGTCGGCCCACATCTAACCCAGGTATTCATCCTCCCCTTGGGATTGGTCGATGAATGGGTACCTAGCTTAGGCTGGGGGTGGGGGGAAGTTATGAATATTTACACAGGAGTAAAAGCATGGCACATATGTACAAGGTTAAGAGACAAGGCAACAGGAATGTTAAACTTTCCCCCGTAACATATATATGACACAGGATGGAGGTAGAAAAATTAAAGATGCAAATTCAAAAGGCTAAAAAGGACAAAGGGAATAGAGAGGAACCAAAGAACAAAACACACACACACACACACACACACACACACACACAACTTTAACACACCAGTGGGAGAACAGGAATGAAAGTGTCGCAAACAAGGCCGAATGGATTAGCCGTAAATGGCTCAGAGTCTAGAGATGAGAGATCATTCTCAGGAGACAAGACCCACTTTTTATATGCAATACCGCCATTAACCTTAAGGAGTAGACTCATAGTAACATATTTCGAGGGATGCACAGTAACTACAAATAGGAGACATGCCGAGAAAAGAAGAATTTCCTAAGGAGGGGGGGGGTGTCTTGCCTAACTCCGGGAATATTATTAGAAACGTTGCGGAAGTAACCTAGATACTGGTGATGGTCAAGATCGCCAGGAAGTACAAGGACAAGAGAGGTACACAGAGATATAACTGCAACATACCAAGCAAAGTGTACATTACCAGTTTGGCTTACTCCACGGATTACAGAGGCTTGTTATACAAACAGAAACAGACCACAGGGTACTTTCCAGGTTGTTTGTGATAGTGGAAGAGATCAGAAACTCGACGAGATCCGTGTAATAAGAATTAAAAAAAAAAAGATGACTTAAGAAAAATATAAGTAGGTATCATGTGTAACTAAGGAGGCGCAAATAATGTCTGTCGTGGCCGAAGCGAAGTATTTGTCAAGTCTGTTCTTAAACGTACGTATGGCGCTGCCTTCGATTACTCTCGCTAGTAAATCATTCCATATGCTAGCAATTCTGCTGAAGAAAAAGTACCTTGCCTCACTCAAGAGTAAAACGTGTGCTCACACGCGTCTGTGTCCATTACCACGAGCAAGATCAAACAAATCCAGCTCAAGTCACTTTTTATATCGAGATTACCAGGTCTTATCTTATCTTTTTCTTTTTAATCTAAAATATGTTCAGTTCGTCTCGCAGACTTAATAAGACGTCTACATTTGCTAGAAGGGGGAGCAACGACGGCAGCAACCTTTACACTTAAATTAAGGGATTTTAACTAGAGTTAGGAGCCATAGACTTCGTTGGAAGAAAAAGAATAATTAGATATGTAATTTCTAATTCTAAGTTCCTCTTTGGTTTTACCAATGCAGACATAGAGCAAGTAACTGAAACTAACGGAAATCATTATCATCTGCAGGACACACGACTACC
Organism: Panulirus argus; assembly: GCA_038088735.1. Lineage (NCBI taxonomy): Eukaryota > Metazoa > Arthropoda > Malacostraca > Decapoda > Palinuridae > Panulirus > Panulirus argus. The sequence continues at coordinate 15,518 of JAYMFT010023787.1, forward strand.
AAAGGGTCAGAAAAAAATTTAAGATATATTTCAATAGCACTAAATCAATGGACGAGTGGAACACTGCTACGTGGAACAGCCGTGCATCCAGGGAGTGTAAGATCAAGAGACAGTTTGATATAGTAAAAAGAGGTTTTAGAGACTGAGCTCCACAAGGAGTAGAGAACTCTCTTCTAACATGCACAACAAAATAGTGGTAGCCCACACTGACAAACAAGTACGTAAACGTTCAGACCCACATGCAAAAATCGCTCACTGTTATTAAAGCAGGTAACTACAACATGCGTCATCGACAAATGCAGCCTAGAAGTCATCGGCAAATGCAGCCTAGTCGAATAATAATGGGGATTATTCTGTCGTCTGACTTGTTTAGAACTCATGGAAAACCCACCTTTCCCGAAAGCGTACACACCTTACAAATCTAACACCACCATCCCACCACAGCTGCTTCTGTAAATTCCAGTAAAGTTTAAATATGATCTCTGCTCACCTCGAGTCTGATATCTCATGGAAAGTTCGGTGAGTATTTACTGAGGAGTACTTGGAATCGAGAAGTTCATGGCAAAACGAATGAGCGTCAAAGTATCAAGGTGTGACCTTGCTGGGAACTTCCAGAAACGCATATCTATTTGTTATTGCCTCCACCTGCAGCCAGTCCCAAGTAGTGGCAGTTTCTTCATACTCTTCATATGATGACTGTACCCATGTATGTTCAATATATATATATATATATATATATATATATATATATTTTTTTTTTTTTATACATATTCGCCTTTTCCCGCGTTAGCG
>JAYMFT010023798.1:0-16309 GCA_038088735.1 Panulirus argus
CCCACGTAATGTTTTATCTTTATATTTTTAAGCTTTATTAATTTCATATATATTTCTCAATGTACAAATTATAACTAGGGAGCTCCAAAGTCACAAAGAATTTAATTTTGTATACAAGATTTATTGTATCACAATTTGACGAATAAAGTATCTTTATCTTTTTCTTTATTAAAACCCAAGCGTCCGTGAAGTTCCGCTTAACCAGGAACCAATGGACGACACTGGAGGACAGCTGCAGGGCTTGAAGACTGACGGTCGTCAGACACACTGATGAATTTCCAGAATTATATCTGGTGTGAGAGACTGATGCCGAGTGAGTAGCGCCAGCGACAAGCAACATGAGGAATATCAGTTGTATAAAGATCACAGGTCAGCTGCGAGACCTGATGCCACGTCTCCTCACACCAGTTTCTCTAGAGATCAAATGCCAATCACCAATATGACACTCCTGCCACTGGTAGTCTGATATTCTGCCCATCAGCTGAAACTGTTGCAGTCCTGAGGTGCAAGATTTCGCAATTTTCATACCTCGTACAGAAAATGCTTCTTAGTTATTAGTAAATTCACTCAAGAACATCAGAATTCAACTGAGAATATGAAAAACAACTGTTAACTAGAAGAATTATGAAATGATATTTGAAAAGATGAAAAAGAAATTATACGCCATCGCTTACTGGTAGCTCTGGTTGGTATGTCAACACTACACAAACACAGTCGAAGGTATTCATCCCGTAGATAATGAAGGACTTGGTCCGTCAAATAAACATCCTATATTTGACAAAGAATGGCTAAATCTTAGATGAATGTTATAGCTATCTAATCATGATTTCTTGAGATGTAATGCAAAGAAAGCAAATAATTTCTTTGCTTACTAACGATGAGCTTTTCATATATATGGGCAGAAATTTTGCGATATGAAATTGTGGAAAATGCGTTATCCATACAGAATCGAGGCTTTTATCCTAATTGCCTTTCAGTGAGAAGTGATAAAGAACGGGACTGGATTAACAAGCACTGATTGGTGTAATCATTATATATGCTACTGATTACAAAAATATCGAAAATAACATTTCGCTCTACATTGTGAAAGAAATGATTATATGATTGGGATCCTACAAATCTTACAGCAATAGATTCACAACACCAGTGATATAGTGTTTTGCATTTTGCACTAGACACCTTCATTCCTGGTCCTTCATGATGCTGGAGGAATGACTGGGGACCTGATGTCATAGACCCATTCTGTCTATGGAGGAGGTGTGAGTGGAGACGTTGGTCTTAGCTGATGAATCAACTTAATGTGCAAAATGAAGTATAGTGCGAGGCGTTTAGTGTGGAGGTCCGTGTTCACTTCAACACTTCAACACAGTAGGCACGGGTTGAGGATTTGTGTAAGTGTGACTTGCAGGAGGCTGTGTACCTGATCCACACCATGAACGCTGGGAATGGAGTCAATGGTGAATAGGTGATCGACAGAGGGATACTCCATCATGACAGCGTGAAGTAAAATTATCTTTCTAGTACTTTTTCATCAGCACGAAGACTAACATTGTACCAAAATAATGGTTAGACAGAAGTTCATATACAATATTCCACACACTTGTTTGGCTACTGGCTTGTGGCCACTCGCGTATCGGTTCGCTGGCCAGAATACATAGCCAGGTAACGGGCGTGTTCCGGCGGGCCTATGGTTCGTGTCGTTGTTACCTAAGATCATTCTTGTGGAAATGGTGGGAATTGTATTCAGAGCCCGTAGGGTGGCCACCTGACCCTCTGGTTTGTATATAACAGGATGGAAGCTGCTGTGGGCAGAGGGAGGAGAGGAGTTACTGGTTCTGGCAACCACTCATTATCGTAACTAACAACAACATCTTGTTGACGGACACGGAATATAAACGATATTGTTTAAATTCATTCATTCTCATATTATTTCCTCTATGGCCATTTCAACTTTAGTCTGGCTTGAACGTCCCCGACCAGGAAATTATTGCCTAAGATAATCACTCTTAACGAAAGAAAAAAATATCTGAAGTAAACTAAATTCACGAAAAACAAATGATTAATATTCCATTTGTCTTATGATCCGATACGATCCGTGTCTCTCCCGGTGAGGATTCGATCCAAGTTTTTGATATGTAAGTTTTGTTTCAGTTCGGTCACAGCAAAGTCCATTTTTACTTATCTTGATGGCCAGTATCCTAGGTATTCCTCTTCAACCGAATTTGGTAATCTTGTATTTTCGCAGAATTCCTGATAAGTTTTCCCTTGCGCATATAGGTCTCATTCCCTACAGAACCTCAATGATTTAGGAATAATTTTCATGTGTTAACATTAGTTACTTCTCCGACAGGCACATGATACTCCACATTCGGTCATTGCTCCACACGTCGTTGCTCGTCCACAAATTCTGGCGGGGAAGTTCATGGAATGAAGACCTGAGAAGGACAACAGTAATCCCACTGACATTACTGTCATCATCCACGGATTTTTAGTGACTCTGTTAAGGACGACTTTGCCTCAACTAAGACGTCTCTTGCAACGTACATCTTAACTCCCATTCTGCTCTTAACATAAGTCTGCTAATATGACTGTTCCATCTGTTGATAAACTCCAAACGTCACTGAAAAAGTTCGACATTTTGCAGCATTTCTGAGCATATCTTTCCTATCGTCCTGCTGAAGAGAACCGATTAGTTTTGATGGAACTTATTCCATTATCTTTCTTTATACGCAAGCGTCACCTATTTGTCCACTTGCCTGGACCACTCGTGGGGCAAGAGACAGGCCCTCAACTAAGGACACCCGAAGTGTCAGAAGGACTTACTGGCCACCAGCGTCTGGAGGGCTACAGAGCAGCCTAACTGGTGCTTGCGAGGTTACAGCTGGTTGTACAGAAGGGTCAGGTGGTAGTAGTGTGATAGTGTAACATTATAGTGTTATGCAGGGGAGTTACAGCTGGTTGTCACACGAGGGCCAAGCGGTGGTGTGACACTGCAGCTTTATGCACTGGTTATCATGCAAATACATGGGATCAGTATGTTAGGCAAAGGAATTTAGAAGATCTTTAGTGGCCTAGTTGTATTATCATATACGCAAGAGAAACAAGATTTATGACTGTATATGCAAGAGAAATAAGATTCATGATTGTATGCAGAGGGAGAGGTAAGATTTATGATTATATACACGAGAGAAGTAGGATTAGTGATTGTATACGAGAGAAAAGTAACATCCATGATTATATACACGAGGTAAACACGATTTATAATTGTATACATTAGAGAAGTAACATTTATGAATGTGTACACGAGAGAAGTAAGATTTGCTATTGTAAATACGAGAGAAGTAGGATTTAAGACTGCATAACCGAGAGAAGTAAGATTTGTGATTATATACACGAGATAAGTAGGATTCATGATTTCATACGCGAGAGAAAGATTTATGATTGTATACATGACAGAAGTAAGATCCGTGATTGCGTACACGAGAGAAGTAAGATTCAAGATTTCGTACTCAAGAAAGGCAGGATTTAAGACTTAAAGACTATTTTCTCGGTAACGACGTTCTTATCACTGCTCACTGTTAGTAAATCCAAAAAAGATATATGATATCGCGAGCAAAGAGTGAAAAGTAAGACACTCGAACATCAGGAGAGGACGAGATAAGATGGTTTACCAGAAACAGTGAGAAATCTATACCGAAAGAAAATGATAATCTTAACACCAACATGCAACCCGGAAAAAAGGAGCATGATTAATACGTTAGGTTAGTATTTACAAAATAGTAAGGAGTTTGGTCACGCAATGAGAGGGTCAGTACTGGAACTGAGCAGTGAAGTGTAATGAATTACCTGCTGCCTCACACTAGAATGCTTTTCTCTCTGGATAACCGAGGATATAAGGTCCAGGTAATAGAATGAATGATACAGTAGTTGTTGTCTGTAAAGGCATGACGGCATTTATGATACACAACAACCGTCTGTCAACTACTGAGGAGAACGCCTCAGGGGGAAGTAAAGTCAGTGCTAGTGATAACTAGGTTAGGTGAGGGAAAGGTGCAGTGAGGGTTGTAACTAGCATATTTTGTTGAAGTAGTGAAGGTTGTAGCTAGCTTATTGTATTGACTTAGTGAGGGCTGTGGCTAGCATGTTGTGTTTACTTAGTGAGGGTTGTAGTTAGCTTTTTGTATTGACTTAGTGAGGGTTGTGGCTAGCTTGTTGCGTTGACGTAGTGAGGGTTGAGGCTAACGTGTTTACTCAGTGAGGGTTGAGGAGGCATTAGTGTAGACTTAATGAGGATTGTGGAGGCCGTCGTGTTCACCTCTGTGATGGGAGAGCATCGTTGAGGAAGATCGTACGTGATGGTTGTAGAACACACTACACTGGGGAATATACTGTTCTTTCTAGGACAACATTTACGTACCTACTTGTACCTGTATTTGATAAGTTGTTCACTGTACACGGTGGCTTGTTCTGAATGCTCTTCTTCCATTACTGGCGCTAAACCTCTCTCCTATCACGTCTCCTGATGTATTGGGTGATTAATGATGTGAAATTCTCTTCCTACCATGCAAGTCACGGAGTCTCTCTGCATACCAACACGTCATCTCTCTACTACATATAATTTTCCTTGTTTTATACTTCTGTTTCATTTGTGAGTTATCTTTCTCTTGCATGAAATTGTGAGAGGACTAGTGATTTATGGCGAGAAAGATTTAAATATTCATACGACAGAAACCAGGCAGTATTGTATGGAGGCATATGAAAAGCTTTTTTAGTATGTTTTGTGTAAGAATGGAAAGTTGGCTGGATGGTGGAGGGATATTCCCCGTCCTGGTGGGGTAAGAGAGATCGCTCTAGGAGACGCGCCCCTGAGGTTCGCTGTGGGTTAACCTTCATCATAGTTCTCACTAAATGTGAACGTTAATCGAATATCATAGCAAAACCCTCTCCACCACTCCTTGCTTACGGATGGAAGATGCTTCAACTCTCCTCTGGAATAAAGTTTTCTTCGGTTGCTTCATTCAAAACAACCCTATCTAGTAACTGAATAGAAAGAAGCTTTGTGTCTTAGATAGGATCATAACTCTTTCAAATGGAGATTTCAGAAACAAGAAAGCAAAGAATATTTTAAGAATACGTTACCAAGATTACATTACAGTTTCAAGCGTTTTGCAGAGTTCCATCCCTTTGGAAGAACAGAAGAAGAATAATATCTACAAATGAAATGTTTAAAGGTATAAGTAGTCCCTGCGATGTTTATTGGATCGGAGGCATGGGCTATAGATGATGATGGGTTTGGGGAAGGTGGATGCGTTGGAAGTGAAATGTTTTAGTACAAAGTGTGATGTGAAATGATTTGATCGAGTAATAAATGGGTAAGGGAGAGATGTGGTGATAAAAAGAGTATGGTTGAGAGAATTGAATAGAGTGTGATGAAATGGTTTGGACATATGGAGAGAATGAGTGAAGAGAGATTGACTAAGAGCATATATGTTTCAGAAGTAGAGAGGACAAGGAATGTGGGGGAGACCATATTGGAGACGAAAGGACGGGGTGAAAAGATTTTGAGTGACTGAGGCTCAAACATGCAGGAGGGTGAGTGGTGTGCACGGGATATAGTGAACTGGGACGATGTGGTATACGCAGGACCGAAGTGCTGTAAATGGACTGAACTGGTGTATGTGAAGAGGCCGGGGTAAACCATGGACAGGTCAGTGAGTCCTGGTTGTGAATAAGGAGCTGTGGTTTCGGTGCAATGCACATGATATCTGGAGAACAGATACGACTGAACGCGGCCGTTCCACCTCTGTTCCTGGCGCCACCTCACTAACGAAAAAATTTGTGGACAATTATAAAAGAAAATGAAATAGACAAAAAATGAAATAATCAATCCCTTGGCTGCTCTTTTCAACAGGTTTTTCGCTAAGGAAAATATATCAGTCACTTCCTATTAGCTTAGCATCTGCAGCTGGAAAACGTATGTAAACTATCATTAAAGACAAAATTGTAAACAATTTAGAGAATTACCACTTCATAAACGAATCTCAGCGTGGTTTCCGACGAAATCTTTCATGTCTGACAAATTTACTTGATTTCTTTTATGGTATCATCCTTATGTATACTGAAAGCAAAGCAGGTGATGTCACCTATCTAGATTCAAAAAGAACATTCGATAAGGTTACTGACAAAAGTTAAGTCACATGGTATAACTGAAGACGTATTTCGGTGGACAGGAAATTGGCTGACTGGCTGTAAACAAAGACTTGTGATTAGTGGTGAAGCCTCAGAAGGGTTAGACGTAACAAGTGGTGTGTCATAGGGATTAGTCCTGGGACCGGTTCTTTTCTCATATATATCAGTTTTATTGATAATGGGCTGCATTGTGAAATACTAAATTGGGAAATAAATCTACAAATGAACGTCTTCATCTTCAAACTGACAAAGAAAAATTGACGGATTAGACTCATAAGTGGCAAATGAATTTCAACATCGTTAAGTTCAAAGTCTTAAATATCTCAAGTAAAAACGGGAAAGTAAACTACAATATATATTCTGTTGAACTAGAAAAGATAGATAAGGAAAGAGACTTGGGCGTAATAGTATCGGGTGACGTATAGTTCAGTAAACAATGAAAAGTAAGAAAGAGAACGAAAAGGGTTCTTGAATTCATAGGTAAAGTTTCCGGATTTAGGTCTTGGAAAATCATCACTGGTCTTTGTAGTTCATTGGCGCGTCCCCATCTTGAAAACTGTGCTCTGTTTTGGTCACCCAGCCTTCGTAAAAGACAAAGTGGAAAGAGTACAGCGTCGAACTACCAAATTGAACTCTACAATGAGGAACAAATCATATGAGAATCGATGAAGCGATTTAGATCTATTTAGCTTAGAAACGAGAAGGTTAAGAAGCGATTTGATACATGCATTCAAAATCATCAAACGCTTTGATATTCTTGATTAACAAGCATTTAAGACTAGATTCGTCTGATTTTACTAGTAGTAATGGATACAAACTCGGAGGCCAATTCTTTTATTTCTTCGAAGTAAGCGAAGTACTTTTCTTTAACAGAATTGTTAGCATTCATAATGATTTGCTAATGAGAGTGGTTGAAAGCAGTACCATAGGTACGTTTATGAATATACTTGATAAATGTTTCGCTTTAATTCCACGACTAACACTATTTGCGCCTCCTTGGTCAAACTGCCGGTTTGCAAGTGTTTGTCTTTGACTTATCTGTATGTCTTTCTATTTTACCCCACTCATCTGTCAGTTCCTAATATCTTCCACTATCACAAACAGCCTCGAAAGGACCAAATGGTCTGTAGCTCTCTGCATTCTTATGCCGTCAATGGTTTGTTGCTGTTTGAATTTCTTTTATAGACCAGAAGTGGATGCTAATCAAGTTTAGTAATTGTCTAAACCTGCTTGAGACTGATCCATAATTCCTTGGATCAGCGTTATGTTAACTGATGTACAATAAAGTTAGATAACTGTGTGTTAGTAAATCATTCGTCTGACGCTCCAGGAATGAAGAGACGACTAGGTGGCTAAGAGAATACCTTGCGTGACTTACTGTTTCCATAAGTATTTGGCTTGGGAGAGTGTGGATGACCTTACCTAAACATCTGTAGGAGATGTAGAGAATCTGGGAGGTTATGAAGGAGCTATCAGAACACCAATACCCTGCCTAGAAAGAATCTGGGGAAAGAGCTTGAGGAAGGATGATATTGGAAGAAATTTGAAGAGTGAAGCCCATATGTTTCCTCTGCCGGGGTTACTGGAGCTAGAAAAGAGGAAAAACGTTTTGAATATCACAATCGAATTTCATTTCATGGAGAAAAGAGCTGATCTCAACATATATACGGGGTCATCCTGTAATATGGATAAGATAAAGTTAATCTGTGTCATGTTACTATCATGAAGACATCTTTCGCCAGGGACGTAAGGCGCTGAGATCAGGAGGACCTCTGTCATTAGATGGACTCTAGAGCTACAGAGTTTTCTCAGAGATAATGAACCAACTAACTGTGGATAAATGGTGTGTAAAACTGTACTTTGTCCTTTGAGAGGAATCTCATTTGTCATGAAGAAAAAGCTGAAGTTGATAAGCTCCCCAACTCTGAACCGATGGTCTTCCTAAAATGATGAAAAATGATTCCTAGAAAGAAACGATGGAAATAGGGTAAATATATGATTATGGAACCGAGGACCAACGCTGGAGTGAGCTCACTTGAGTCTGAACATCCAATGAATAAGTGTTTTCCTTTTATATAAGTGGTTCCAGTGACGGACGGGAGTCTTAGTCGAGGCCAGGCCTTGAATAAATAAGAAAGGGATTAAAAGAGAGGAAGATAGTACTACAAAGTGAGAAAAATGTGAAGACAAGAGTAAATATAGAAGGTTTAAGCATTATGTAGACAGAAGATACAAAACCTAGCCTGGTATCTTAACTTTAATGAGACAGAAAGTAAGGCCATTATCCCTAGACACGGAGGGTGTAAGATGGCCCCGGACATCACTTCAACGCTCAGGATAGTTGCAGTTCCTTGGGTGGCTGTTGTCTATAGCTAACTGATACGGAGGCTACAAGATGACTTCAGGCACCACATCAGCTTTACTAAAACAGGATGGCAGAACTTCTCAAGGCGGCTGTTCTCTACAACCTGGTGATACGGAGGGTTTAATAAGGTCCCGAGTACCACTTCTCCTTAGGCTGGACTGTGGCAGAACCCTCGGTGGTTACTGTCAACACTCTATTATCTACAAAATTTGAAGTTATTTTCATTGATCCATTCGAGAAATCCAGGCCAATTTCAAAGTCCATAACCTGCAGGAGGGTAAGACAAATGCCAAAATATTTCTAAGACATTTGAGTTATCCTGATGTGGAACATTGCATCCAGAAACGAAAATGCCTTGTAGTCCAATTAAAGATCCTCAACTATCAAAGATGAACTTAACAGAATTGAATACTTCACCGATATATTCACTTACCTGAAAGGAAATTGACACTTATTTGGCTCAGCTGCTCACATATCTTAAGCCGAAGCATGCTTTTGACAACAAAGATTTTGATTGTGTATGACTTTCGTCCCTGTTGTGAAGTTGATGGTATGATTATACTGTTTGTGTAGAATCACCTCTGGAAGGTCTGACCACTCGAGTGAACGTGTAGGAGCTCAAGAAAGTCATACACAAATCCCCACATTATTTCCTCGGAAAGGAAGGCAAAAATTCTTCCTAGATACACAAGGATCTACGTAAAGATAAGTACCATGGCGGCTGAGAGAAATGTTTGAGACACTACGTTCATTTGATTTTTGACATCCTTCATCAACCCATTCTTTCCTCTGTCTTAAAATTACCTCAGTAGTTTAAGCTAGATGTATCCATGTTCGTAATCCTTCAATGTAAATTTCACAGAAACTTTGACCATAAAACCGTGGTTCCTGGTTACTGAACTCCATATCCCAGTTTATGTTACCTTCGGCATTGTTGAAGTTTTTATACTTTTCAGTATCATATCGCCGCTTTATATCTTGCTTCACCTGTGCTCCGTTAACATCCTTATTTACGACATATTCAAATTTGAGCTTTATATGATCACTTTTCCCAGTTGATGTATCACATATGATACTTTCAATATCCATGCTTATATGAGTGAAAATATGATCTAGTACCGATAATGTATTCTTTTGATTACCTGTTTATAATAACCTATTTTCACTGTACGTAGATGAAGTTTTACACTGGTGGGGCCCCCATCTCTTGAACATTCTCCAATGTCGCACTATCTTTCAATCTTCTGCCCACATTTGCCACATCTTCTTTCAGTTTATCTAAATCATCCACCACTCGCATACTACAGAAGTTTTCTAACAAGTTTCATGTTATGTCCTCTGGTTGCTCTAACCCTACATCTTTCGAAGAACTACTGTTCATCGTCTACATCATATACCTGTGTTGAAAACTTAAAAGTTGTGGTCAAATCACCTCTTACTCTTCTCTCCTCCAAGGAGGGCAAACTTAAGGCTTTAAGCCTCTCTCTGCAACTCAGCTTTCTTGTTTCTAGTGTCAGCTTTCTTGTTTCTAGTGTCAGCTTTCTTGTTTCTAGTGTCAGCTTTGATGCCATCCTCTGGACCTTCTCCTCTAGCACTTTGTGCCTCTTTAGGTACTGCTCCCAAGCTTAAAAAGCATATCTAGTTTCGGCCCCATGTATGATATGAACAGCTTGATGAATATTTCCTTATCTATGATCTTGAATGCTGTTCCACTACTTGCTAGTAGACGTTTTGTCTTCTCAACTATTCTCTTTAGGCGAGGATCTGGCGACAGGTTAGGGACAATCTCGGCCCCCAAGTTTTGCTCACACACACAACTGAACTTCATTAACTTATGTATCAGACCAGCTTTGGAGCTAGCCAAGGAGTCCTTGTAAGGTGATGCAGTCCTCCACACTCCTAACTTTCCTCATGACCTTTGAATCATCTGCAAACATATCTAGGCAGGAGTCCATACACTTTGGCGAGTCATTTACATAGGTCAAGAGGAGTAATAATCTTAGAACAGAACCCACTGGTAATCTGTTGGTGACCTCAACCATTTTGAGAATGCTCCACCGATGTGCTTCCTTTGTTCCCTTCCACTTTACATAATCTATTCATTAAACGAGTTCTCTCCTTATTCTAGCCTGGAGACCTAGCTTCTCACTAAGCTTTTCGATGAAGTGTCGCAGTGGAAAGACGCGATCTGGGAGCAAGAAAGAGTTTCTTCATAGGAAGCAGAAACAATCTTTACAAGAGGACTGAACGATTAAATGTATAACAAGTATAAGAAATCTGGGAATAGATTTAGAAAAGCAGGGCAGAGCTGTCTTGCGAGGTGGCCGGTGTCTGGGAGGAGGTAATAAAAGAACGCTTCAGGGTGAGACACTGTCTGTGATGAGGTCAAAATTGAATTCTTGAAGCAAGGTGAAAGTCTCTCCATCACACTATCATTGTCTCTCTCTGCCAGGCAGTAGACGGTAGGCAGCCACCGACCAGGAGGGTATGCTACCAGTACTACCAGCCTGGATATCGGGAGGGATAGTTACAGTTGCGCAGTGAGTCAGTAATTCATCGGCCGTCAATTGTCACCGCTTTTGCCCAAGTAATTGGCTTTTCTCTCTCTGCCTCACCCACACATGGGCTGCTGGCTTTCAGTCCACAGGCGTAATTTCTTTCCATCTCATACATAACACTTGACAACACGCAACTCGCATAACTTGTTCTTCGCTAACTCTACCATTTTTCTGCCGCGAATGTTACGCGCTAGTCCTACCTTTTCGTAGATTTCGTCGCAAGTTTTCGTTAGTTCTCTCTCTCTCTCTCTCTCTCTCTCTCTCTCTCTCTCTCTCTCTCTCGCTCTCGCTCTCTACCGGCTGAGGAAAAGCTTATCTGGTCCCTGGTAATATCAACATAATCGAAGTGAAGGAAGGACTCAGTTCAGCAGGAGGGAAGCTCTAATCCAGGTTTAGTAGACCCTACCAAATGGCCGCTTAGGGAACATTTGTGTTGACACGTTAAGCCGAATTTTTTGCAGACGTTACTTTTCACACTCCATATAAATTCCACTTGCAGAATTAGTCTCAAAAGGTTGCTGAAATCCTTTGCCTCTCTTGTGTGCTCAAATTTTGAGTTCAACTTCCGTATATCTTTTTAAGAGAATAGATGGGTGGCGATAATACATGAGCACGTGATAACAACTGATAGCGATCATATGTGAACACATGATAGCGATCAGACATGACCACACACACGATATTACTGATAGCATTTATACATGAACACATAATAGCAAATGATAAGTCTGGTGGCTCAATCTTTTTAATAAACAGTCAAATTTGTCATTCAGATGAATAATCGAGTTACTGTGTATGGTGCAAGTGAGTAGAACACCCTATATATGGCTTGTGACCCCAGATAATTACCCCTAGAGAACCAGCTACTCACAGGTAACTTGCCGAAGCCAGTATCATCTCCTCTACCTTTAGATTACACCATAGACACCAGATTATACCCACCTGCCTGAACATTGTTGTGGGGTGACAGATTCCCAGCCAACTGAATGAAGGCTCTGTCTTGCATTTCTTATCAGGGCGCATCAGACATTCCAAGAATGATGTTGGACGTGTACTAGAAAGAGAGAGAGAGAGAGAGAGGGGGGGGGGAGATGGGATCTTTTGCAAAGGAATACAAAGTTACTGATACAGCAACATCTCCTCTCTTATTCCTTTATGAGTATAAGGGTGACGAATAACTCCATGTTGTTCCTGAAGAAACCAGCCATATTCGAACACACAACCTCACTTAAACTCAGCTGCCACAACAGATCTTGTTTGGCTTCACGGTTTATCAACTTTGGTTAAGTTTTCCACTGACACGTACGAAACAGCCAAGCATCACTGTCCCTACACAAAACCCTTGTGGCTGCAAACGATTGAAACTTTTCTCTACGAATATCGTATATCAGTATACTTCCGCCGTTTAGTATTATGCAGTTTATATCTGAAGATCTGTTTACACGTTTCTCTTAAATCTTGTCTATTTCTCGTAGAATTATCGATCTTTAAACAAGAACTTCCAGCTCAAAAAAGTCTGATACAAAACTCGAACATCAGTGCAATAATTACAAGAGGAACAGGAGACTAAGCAATGTACTTAGGCAATATCGTCTATATCCTGTCCTGTCCCCTTCCATCCTGTTATTACAGACCATAGGGGCGGGTGGCCTCCCACCGGGCATAAAGCCATTTCCATAACATAAATGATCCTATCATTCAACATGGCTGAGAGAAGAGCTAATATCCGCAACTGCTGCCTAGTTTAATCCCTGGATGTCCCATTAGACACGGTTGGTAATAGCGGCATGAACCGTAGGCTCGCCGGAACACACCTGTTGCCTAGCTATCAGTCTAATGGTTATATATTCTGACAACTGAACCAGTAGACTAGTGGCCAGAAGTCGGTTGACAAGCAAGTGTGTGGAATATTATATATCATTATCTGTCAGTCCATTTTTGTGGTACATTACCAGTCTCCTTGTCAATGTAGAAGTACTGGAACGAGGATTCTCTTCCACACTGTCCTGATGGAGTATCTGTCTCGATTATTTATTTACCATTAACTCCATTCCCAGTTTTCATGGTGTGTATCAGGTACACAGCCTTTACAAATCACTCACGCAAACATACTGAACCCGTGCCTAATGTGATAAAGTGAGATACGGACCTCCACACTTATCTAAATGCTTTACACTTTATTTTATTTTGCATACTTGGATGATTTGTCAAGCATTACCAACGTCTCCACTCAAACACCCTCCAAAGACATGAGAGTTCCACTACATCAGGTCTCAAGTCATTCCTCCAGCAACGTGATGGACCACCGATGAAGATGTCACGTGTAAAATAAAACACTTAAGTCATTAGTGCTGTCGACTAGTAAACCAACAGCTGTAAGGTTTGTTTTATGCCAACTATATGCTCTCTCTTTTTCGCAACATACAGGGATTATTTCACGGCTATCATTTTGGGGATTAAGAACACATACACTAAAATCATCAATTCGTGCTAATCCAATTACAATCTTTTCCACATCTCACTAAAAGGCAATTAATATAAAAGCCTTTATTCTGTAAGGAAACTAATTTCCTATAATCTAACTTCACTTAATTTCCGTCCATGTTAAAGATAAGCTTAAGGCGACTCGATTAATCTAAAATATGTATGATTTGCTTTCGATTCTTTATACTGCAACATTTCACGGAAGACTAAGATTAGATAGCAATATCATTCACGTAAATAGTCACCATTCCTTATCGAACATTGGATATCAATTTGACACACCATGTTCTTCCATATATACAGGCTAACTGCTTAACTTCGGCAGTTTGTGCGTTGTTTCACACAAAAAGAACTCAAGCAGCAATAGATAATCCAAACCCTTCGAAGGACGTTTGTAATAGTTGAAGATACTAGTAACTCACAGACTAGTGTGGCAAAAGTTGGAAGACACAAATAATTCAAAGAGAAAAATCTGCATATTGAAAATGTGACTAAAGAAGCGTATGTAATGTTAGTCGTGTACTTGAAGTGAAGGAAATATAAAGTCTGTTCTTAGATCTGTCTTCGCATAGTTCTGCATTTAGCCATTCTGATTGGTAAATGATTCCATATGTTAACAATCCTGTTGAGAAAAAGAGTACATCGCCTAATTCGAAGTAAAGCGTATGTCCACGAGTCTAAATCCATTACTACGAGTGAAATTCATGTGAGATGAAGAGATTGTACGTTGCGAACTGGCAGCCAGCGGCACAGGTGTGGGTGACAGCAACATGGGTCAAAGGATTAAAATTTGAGTCATTAAACTGCTGGCTCACTGCACAGCCGTCACTAACCCTTCCGATTCCACGGCGCGTATTACTCGGTGGAGAGAGAGAGAGAGAGAGAGAGAGAGAGAGAGAGAGAGAGAGAGAGAAGCACCAAAAACGAAATTTCTCCAGAGGCAGGACTAGCGCGTTGCGCCCACCGCATACGTTGTTTGATGACTGATAGTTTCCCGTCTGCCGCCAGGCTCATTAAATAATATAATGAACACTATCAGGCTCTTCTGGAACTGAGTTCATCCACATATCAAGTCTTATCTTCAATAATTTCTGTAGCTCTTCCAAGTATGTTTCTTATTTCTCCTGGTAGTGCACTTACGTTTTCTTTCCTCCACTGCTGTTGGACTCGCATATCACTGTCTGATATTGTATTGGTATATTCAACGACACATCTTTGTAATTAAGAACTCTGGTCCTTCTTTGTAGATATCTTTTCATTTTCTTTTGGGGGGGAGGCATGATATCTTCCTTCACTCCTTCAATCTGCTGCCAGACATAGATTTTCATGTATCTTTCACATCTCTCCAGCTTTTAAAGTTCGAGTTCTTTCAGCCCCTCATAATAATGGGTCACATGTTTCATCCTCTCGATTTTTGCCTGTGAAGTGCTCTAGTCTTCTGTCTAGCTTCTTTGTTTGCGTTTGTTTGGTTGATGACAATACGAGACATCAATATTGTTTGGTTGATGACAATATGAGATACCAACACTGTTTGGTTAATGACAATACGAGACACAAGTAATATTTCGTTGATGACAATATGAGATACCAACATTGTTTGATTGATGATAATACGAGACATCAATAATGTTCGGTTGATGACAATATGAGATACCAACACTGTTTGGTTGATGACAATACGAAACATCAATACTGTTTGGTTGATGACAATATGAGATACCAACGCTGTTCAGTTGATGACAATACGAGACATCAGTACCTTTTGGTTGATGACAATATGAGATACCAACACTGTTTAGTTGATGACAATACGAGACATCAGTACTGTTTGGTTGATGACAAATATGCACTGCAATACATTGTTGCCGCGGCTTAAGATCTTTGCCCACCAATACTCGTAATCCTAAATCTCTTTCGCATTCTGTTTTATCAATAGTAATATTACCCAGTTTGTAATCATGTTCCTATCTTTAGAAATACTTTGTGTGGGTAAAGATGGGAACACTAATTACAAGCTGAACAATATTACTATTGGTAAAACAGAATGCTAAAGAGATTTAGGAGTGTTAGTGAGCAAAGATCTTAAGCCACGGCAACAATGTTATACAGTGCGTAATAAGGCCAAAAGGATGTTAAGGTTAGTTAATAGGACTGTTAGCAATAAAACTCTTAGAGTATTGTTGAAACTTTATCTTGCGTTGGTGAGAACACAATTGGATTATGCGGTGCAATTTTGGGCTCCATACTATGCAGTTGATATAGATTCTTTAGAGAGAGTACAAAGGCGAATGACAAAAATGATCTCTGGAATTAGAAACCTCGCTTATGAAGAAAGGTTAAAGAGGCTGAATTTTCACTCACTTATGAGGAGGAGGGCTAGGGATATGACTGAAGTTTTAAAATGGGTTAAGGGCATTAATAAAGGTAACATGAATAAAGTTCTTAGAATGGCGCCATCAGATGGAACAAGAAATAATGGAATTGAATTAGAAAATAATAGATTCAGGTCGGAAGTGGGTAAATGTTGGTTCGGGAATAAGTTAGTAAAACTGTGGAATTAGTTGACAAGTACAGTAGTGGAAGCTAGGTCTTTAGGTAGCTTTAAACGAAGGTTGGATGTGTTTATGGGATCAATTGGTTAGTTGTAGGGTGGACAGACTCAGGACCTGCCTAGCATGGGCCAATAGGCCTCTTGCAGTGTCCTCACTTCTTA
>JAYMFT010023809.1:0-16309 GCA_038088735.1 Panulirus argus
GTGCCAAAGGATGTATATAGCAATTATAGGGGAATAAGTCTGTTAAGTATACCAGGAAAAGTATATGCAAGAATATTAATTGATGGAGTGATGGAGGTAACTGAATGCAGAATAAGTGAAGAGGAAGGGGGTTTTAGGAAAGGTAGGGGGATGTGTGGATCAGATTTTTGCAGTCAAGATGACTGTGGAAAACTATTTAGCAAAAGGTAAGAAGTTGTATGCAGCTTTTATGGATCCAGAGAAAGCTATGAAAGAGTCGAGTGGAATGCTTTGTAGGATGTGTAAAGGATATACGGTATAGGGGTACAACTGTTAGATGGTGTAAAAGCCTTTTATAGAGGAGCAAATGCGTGTATAAGAGTGGATGGAGAGCTGAGGGAAAGTTCTGGGATACATGTAGGTGTGAGGTAGGGCTGTGATGTCACTATGGCTTTTTGATACATATATATAGATGGAGTGATAAAAGAGATGAAAGCAAAACTAGGGAAAAAGGGTGCAGAGATGGAGAGTGGCAGTGAGATATGGTGGTTAGTGGCAAGCCTGTTTGTGGATGATACTGTGTTGTGTGCGGAGAGGAAAGAGGAGTTGCGAAAGGTTGTAAGTGTTTAAGCAGAGGAAATTGAAGTTAAATGCAAGCAAAAGTAAAGTCATGGTGTTTGAAAGGAAATTGAGGGAAAAAAAGACTGTAAGAAGTGAGGGAATTTAAGTATCTGGGAGCTTTCTTGGGTAAGTGTGGTGATATGGAAGGAGAGATAAGGGAGAGAGCAATACAGCGTAGAAGAGTCATTGGGTCCCGTAATAGAATAATGAAGGGTAGAGGTGTAAGTATGGAAGTGAAGAGAGGATTAAGGGACAGCTTAGTCCTCCCAACCTTGACCTATGCAGCCAAAGCATGGATGGATGTGGAATGAGGCACAGAGGTCAAGAATCCAGGCTGTGGAAATGAGTTATTTGAGAAGAGCATGTGGTGTGACTAGATGGTATGAAGAAAGAAATGAAAGGGTGTATGAGAGATGTGGTATGGGGAATGCAAAGGGAGTGAATTTGGAGTGGTAGAATGGGTGAGACGTAATTCTTTGAGGTGGTTTAGGCATATGGAAAGAATGCAAGATTGGAAGTTTACAAGGAGAGTGTATGATCGTACAATTAAAGGGATTGGTGTGAGTGAAAGACCACCTATGACATGGGCAAATAGGATGGAAGAATACTGGGGGGAGAGAAACAGAGGAAGAATGCATGGAATAGTGTATGCAAGGGAGGTTTGTAAGGACAGGGATATAGATAGAAAGAGCCAGAACAGACAAGCATCTTTCCCAAAACATACTACCTATCTCTCCTCTCTTCTCATCTTGGTTACATTCTCACACATTTAAAACCTAAACACCCCAGTCTGAATCTTCAAGGAGGATTTGCACTCCCTGCTTGGTTCCTTCTCTTCAGATTTTAGAAATTGAAATACACAAATATATATTAATCTGATGTAGTTGGGACTCTTGAGGCAAGAAGTAACTATATATATGCTGTTTCTCACAATAGCAGAGTAGCACCTGGGAGAGATGAAGAATGGCCTCATTAGCTTACATCCAGTCTCTAGCCTCCATGCATTAAAACCAAAGCCATAATCTACAACCAGGCCTCACATGTCTTTCCATGGTTTCCGTTGACTGCTGCATACACCCTGATTTCATCTCCGTTACACCACATCACCAGTTAGTTCTATGCCTTGCATGCTTCACACCCTCCTGCATGTTCAGGCCTCTTTCATTCCATCCTTTCCCTTCCTCCTTAGTTTTCCTATTTTCTTTATTTTGTCCATTTCTGACATGTACTGTATGCTCTCTCTCCCCCTCTCCTTATGACCAGATCATTTCAACACACCCCCTTCAGTTTTCTCATACATACTCCTCTTAGTAGCTATCACATCTCTTTAACTGTTTCATTTCTTATTCAATCATCCATTCTTATGCCATATTTGGTCCTCAGACATTTAATTTCAAACACATCCACCCTCTAAAGTATTTGTTTAGGAAGGGCCCATGCCTTACATCCATACAACAGTCAGAGCTACTAGATTATTGAACATACCTATTGTTGCCCTCACAGACAGTAACCTTTTTTTCACACACTCCTCATTGCATCCACAAACTTAGCCCCCTCACCTACCCTATGACTTACTTCGGGTTCCATAGTTTCATTTACTGTTAAGATAACAAGGGAAGACATGGAGGTCTTGCTTCTTGCTGTCTCTTGAACTTGGTATCACACTCAACTTTTGTGCTTTACACAGGCAAAGTTAAGGGTTAAACAACCTTGGTGATATAACATGCGTTACTCTCGGGAAAAATTCATATAGTAACTTTTCATTGATCCCATACAGTTATGGCACCTTCCACACCCTTATCATATGTTTGTTCTAGATCTACATATGGTAATGTTTGTCTCTTTCTCAAAGCATTTTCCAGTCAAATTCTCCAAAGCAAACACCTGGTCCTCACATCCTCTACTTCTCTTACAGCTTTGCAGTCAGAAGTTCTGAGCAAGCTACAACCTCCTAATCCACCCTTTCCCATACACCTTAACAGATGTAATAAAGAAATGAATATATATGTGATATGCATTCTCCCACCAGCCAAGCATCTAATCTTGGGCCATACAAACACTGAAAAATATGGGTAACCATTCTATAGTGCAGTCAACCCCTTTCTTAAAAAACTCATCTGCAAAACCATTCACTAGTGCTGCTTTTCCTCACTTTATCTTATGCAGAACCTATACTGGTTCCTGTCTTTCACTGAAAAAGGAAATTTTTTTGTGAATATTCAGTACAATACATGTTATAAGGGTATTCCAGTTCTCATCATTGTCCATCAAATATTATATGGCAAATAGGAAGACCTTGACTTACTTACTCCACATGCCACCTCATCCCAAACATACCACATTCATCGCCTTATATCACATTCAGTCCTTCAGATTTCTCACTCTTAATTTGCGTTTTAACCACTTCCCTATGTCTTTAATTCTTTTGGGTTTGTATTTGCTATTGTTAGCAATAAATGCTTTTACTTTGCATTTACTGAGACCTACAGTCAAGGATTTTATATAAATTTAGATAATTTTTTCTATCATGTTGGTTACGGCTCTATTTGAATGTCATATGTTCTTGGGCAGCAGTTATTTCATTGCTTCATGACCTTGACATTGTTCTAGGAAATGGTCATCTATATGTCAGTGTGTCTCATTCACCATGCTAGACCTATAAGAATGAGAAATGGAGCTAATGATGATGGACAGATATGAATCAAGAAAATTTATAAAGATTATTTAAGCTAAAATGTTTTGATATGTGATTATTCAACTATTAATTATGTCTGTGTGTGCGGATAAGCATGAATACAAGGTATTTTTTCCTTCCTGAATACTCAGTTTGGTGCATCTACTTGCAGGGTATTCCAGTTCTCATCATTGGCCATCACATATTATATGGCAAAGTTCAAGACCTTGACAAACCCTTTGCAGTCATGAGGAAGACTAGGATTAGCAGTGAATCTAACAGGGACATGGATGTTAATGGCTTGGTTGATCAAGAAACTGATCCTGGCCAGTTGTCAGGTGTAGAGTACACCATCTCAGCAATAGTTAAAAAGAAGCTCCTTTTTAAAACTAGACCAAAACCAATAATAGCAAGTATGCAGCATCCAGTTTAGAATTATATTGTATGATTTAGACCTTAAGATGTATCATAATAAATATGACTATATTGCATTTATATGTTTTTCTCATCCAAAACAGAAGATTCGTATACAGTATTGGTGTATAAGGAAAGGTTTGATATCCTTACAGGATATCCTTACAGGAATTTTTAATTAGTACATCTTAGCATGGGTACTTTAGTTACCTAGTGCAGCGTGGATTCTGTATATAATTACAATCAGAAAGTGTTGCTAATTTAATTTCTGGGAGCAGGGAGTGATTAACATACATCTATTTTAAATAAAAAATACTGAGTGTTTGAAGGGTTTCCCCTTACAGTCTTTAGAAATATATTAATATATTAAAATCTTTAGAAATTAAATAATTTATGTATAAAGCTACTTAATTGAAATTCTTTGAGGGTTAAAATAAGTATTGTTGGTCCTGGTTAAGTATTGGAATGGAAGGATTTGATATAATTCATTTAGATGCCCATTCCTTCAGGGAATTCCCATGAAAGGGGTGGCCACTGCAGTCTCCACTTATACCTGCTCTTGCATACACCATTCCATGCATTCTTTCCCATTTCCCCTTCCTCCAGTACTCTTGCACACTATTTTCCCATGTCGCTGGTAGTTTTCCTTTCACACCAACCCGTTTAATCATACTATTCCCATCTTGTATTCTTTCCACATGCCAAAATCACCTCAAAGTATTACATTTCGCTTACTCTACCATACCAAATCTTTCACACTCTCACTTTCTTTTTTCCATCTAGTCATATGACATGCTCCTTGCAATAATATTTCATTTCCTCAGCTTGTGACTCATCCTGTCCTTGTTTCAGCTGCATATATCAGAGTTGAGAGGACTATCTTGGCCACTTAATACTTTCCTCACATCTATACTTATACCTTTACCCTTCTTTATTCTACTTTGGGACCCAGTGACTTCTATCCTGTACTGCTGTCTCCAGTATCTCCCCTTCCTTATCACCAAACTTACTTCATTCTTCATCCCCCATATCTGTAACACAATATAGTAAACTTTCTTCTCATCTTAGAGGGTTTCTTCTCATCTTAGAGGGCATTGCAAAATCTATACTTCGTTTCCTTTGATACCATTACTTTACTCTTACTTGCATTTGCCTTCAAATGCTTATGCTTACACACACAACCTGCAGCTCTTCACTCTCGGTAAACTCAGTATTATCTCACCACCATATCTATCTATACACCCCTTTTCCCTAGTTTTGCTTTCATCCCTTATAGTTGCTAATCAAAGCAAATGCTCATGTTTAAGGCTGAGACAGGCAAAAATACTCCAGTTTGAGTCCAAAGAAGGAAATTGAGCCTCCAAGTAAAAGGTTAGCAAAGAATGAATTCATATTACACAGTACTGTATATCCTAATGAATGGAACTTTGACATTAAGCATACTGCTGTCTGTCTACATTGGTAGCAAGAACCTTAGCCATAATTCTTTGACATTTTCACTTGTATCAGTATATTAAATAGTAGTATATTCAAAATCTTTTCTGAAGAAGCCTCTTTACCGTTTATCATTTTGCATGAAGACTCCATTTCATGCCACATATTTGGTGTTTTTAACACATCCAGCCTCATCCTTAACTTTGTATTTAGGGCCCCAATTCTCATCCAAAAGCAGTCAGGGATAGTGGGAATGCAGCCACCGACCAGAGGTATATAACCAGAACCTGGGTGTCTGGAGGCTCGTGATGGCTATTTAGTGAGACCACTTTAGTGGTTGTCAAGTTGCACATCTTTGACCCAGGTTCTATCTGCTTAATGCACACATGGACTGCAGGCACTCTGTTCACAATAATCACACAACACAACATTCTTCCCAACACTAATTTTTCTGCACATGCTAGCCCTGCCTTCTGGCAAAATTGTAGGGGCAATGGATAGTAGTACTAGTTTGGAACATTAGTCAGAAGCAATCAGCTGGATCATAGGGTAGACACATTGGGTAAAAGTTGGAGGGAACGTTAGGTAGGAACCTCTGAAAACACTACATTAAAGTTGCCCTCTGCCTATGGCATGTTATGGGTGAGGCACTGAAGGTTAAAAAGTAGCAATGGAGTTCACCAATTATGAACATTCTTACCATGGCCACCCTCTCGATGGAATTCCCAAAGGGAATAGGCATCAGAGATAAAGATTGACTTCCTGTACATATACTCATTCTTGCCCTTGAAAAACATTGACCTCTGAAGAAGTACATATACTCATTCTTGCCCTTGAAAAACATTGACCTCTGAAGACAGTCACTTCCAGCATCTAATTTGCTTCAACCTGGTATCTACAACACTCCACTTACTCTATGTCTGCCATTCAAACCATCCTGTTTGACCACCCCACCACACACACACCTTCCAGCTGCACCTCAACCTACATTTGTTCATAGTAACATTTTTTCTAATGCAAACTACCAAACTCTGCCAGACATCAGCTTCTGAAATTTCTCCCTGGAGTCACCTCCAGAGAAGTGCCATTTGCAACAATCATTACAAGCACCCCTAAGCTCCAAAATCATCATATTTATCCACATCCACCAAACCCATACCAGACTATACAGCTATGGTGACATCACATGCTCTTAATATAGGCCCACCTGCATGAGGAACCACTTCTCCTCCCTTCCTCCTGCACACATGCCTTAATCTCCCAGGGAAAAACTTTTCTGCATTTAGAAACTTTCATCCTATATCATATATTGTATGTGAATACCTTCCACATGGAATGTCTACCCAAATATATGATTCTCCAAATCCAGAAATGCCACAAAAAACCCCTATTTCATTTACTTCTCACCCATTCTTCAAGGCAAGCACCTGGTCCACACATGCTTATCCAAATAAATATCAACCAATATGTTACTACAGACAAACAATAAGCTTCATCTTTACAATTTTTATTTAACTTATGATAATTTATTACAGGAATGGTTTTGCCATTGAAAATTCATGACGATGTGGCTTTATGCACTGATGAGTCTGTACAAACTATATTCTAAAATCCCATTTATGGGGTTTAACTGAATATAAAATATGAACAAGGGCCGTCAATCTGTAGATCTTCCTGGACAGAGGTAAGTACAGTTCACAGAACTATAGACTATACACTGAGACAGGTTAATGGGCTTCAACACTATTTGTACATGCTTTGCCTTTACACCTGTCCTGCTCCCCACCCCACTTGTGCCCACCCCAACCAGTTTCTCAAACTGATCAACATAACTGCCACAGTTTATTCGCCACCACCAGACTTGGAGCCGAACAGAAGCAACTGGATCTCATCGTAAAGCACAAGCACAAGGGCACCACCTGGAAAAAAAATTATAATTCATAATTTCTTAACGTATTAAACTGCCTTAAGATAAAATTTACATAAGAGGAAGGAAGATTTCCAGGTCCCTTCCCTTTCAACTACCTATACCATTATCATCACACAATCCCAGCACCCCTTTTATGGGGATCCTGCAGCTTCATGGCTGATGCAAGGAAAGGACTCATCTGAAGTTGTGATGGACTTTCTTTTCATCCACTTATAACCTCAATCAAAGTGACTTATCACTCACAGTGCAACCACATGCAAGTAGAGACTAGTAACATTTTGTCATGCATAATTCTATTGTACATTTTGCAATAAAAAAGTATATTTAATTTTTTTCCTTTTACACCATTACACTACATACTCTTAAAAAAATTGAAAAATATATCTTTAGTTTAATGGTAGTCCTTATTCTGAAAAAGGACTTTAATTGCAGTTTTTGAAGTTTCTCACTTATGTCACCTGCCTACTTCTTGTCTGGAGTGCATAATTTACTCCTAACACCTTCCACAAATGATCTCTCAACTCTTTATACATAAGTGTATGTGTGTACCTTTGGGGGGGGGGGTGATCACTGTGTCCTGCATTAGCAAGGTAGCACCAGGAACAGACTTACAAAGGCTACATCCACTTACATCCGTTCTCTGGTACGTGTACTGCATCAAAATCACAGCTCCCTCTCCACAACCAGGCCCTACAGACCTTTCCCTGGTTTTTCCCCAAGCTTCACCTGCCCTGATTCAGCCCACTGACAGCACATCCTCCTCCCCTTAAAAATATACCACATTATTCCAATTCACTATTCCGTGTATGCCTTTCACCCTCCTGCACATGAAGCCCTAATAAAATCTTTTTTGCTCCATCCTTCCATCTCCCATTTGGTTTCCCTATTTCCTCCATGACTGACACACATACTTTTTGTCAACCTTTCCTTATTCATTCTCTCTATATGTTCAAACCAATTCAGCATCCAAAATAAAACGTGGAAAGGTGTGTGGGAATTGGCTGTGTACAGGGAGCTGTGGATTTAGTGCATTATGCATGACAGCTAGAGAATAGATGTGAACTGATGTAGCCTTCCATCATCTGTTCCTGGTGCTACCTTGCAAATGCAAGTAAAGGTGATCAAGTATGAAAGTATAAACAAATATGTTATTATTATTAGAGTTGGTCGCAGTTTCCCCACGTCAGTGAGGTAATGCCAGAAAATAGACGAAGACCTATCCACTCATATCCACATGTTCACATACATATACACAACACTTACATAAAATTATATACATGTACATATTCATACTTGCTTGCCTTCATTCATTCTTGGCACCACCCTGCTCCACAGGAAAAAGCATTGCCACCCCCTGCATCAGCTTGATAGCACCAGCAAACACATGAAAAAAGGCCACATACACTCACACTGTCTTTAGCTGTCAGGTGTAATGCACCGAAACCACAGCTCCCTATCTACATCCATGCCCCACAGACCTTTCTATGGTTTACCCAGGACATTTCACATGCCCTGATTCAGTCCACTGACAGCATGTTGACCCAAGTATACCACATCGTTCCAATTCACAATTCCATGCACTCCTTTCACCCTCTTACATGTTCAAGCCCCGATCGCTCAAAATCTTTTTCACTCCATCCTTCCACCTCCAATTTGGTCTCTTGTTTCTCCTTGTTCTATCCACCTATGACACATATCCTCTCTGTCAACCTTTCCTCATATCATTCTGTCCATACGTCCAAACCATTTCAACACATCCTTTTCTGCTCTCAACCATATTTGTTTTATTACCAAACATCTCTCTTACCCTTTCATTACGAACATGATCAAACCACCTCACACCACATACTGTCCTCAAACATTTCATTTCCAACATATCTACCCTTCTCAATACAGCTCTATCTATAGCCCATGCCTTATCACCATAAAATATTGCTGGAATTACTATTCCTACAAACATACCCATTTTTGCTCTCCAAGATAATGTTTTCTCCACACATACTTCACTGCTCCAAGAGAGTTTGCCCCCTCCTCCACCCTATGACTCCCTTCCACTTTTCAAGGTTCCATTTGCTGCCAAGTCCACTCCTAGATATCAAAATCACTTCACTTCCTTCAATTTTTCTCAAGTCAAATGAACATCACAACTAACTTGCCCCTCAACCCTACTAAACCTATTAACCTTGCTCTTTTCACACTCTTCCAAGCTCAGCCACCAATTTCTGCAGTTTCTCGCTAGAATCAGCCACCAATTCTGTATCATCGGGAAACAACCGACTCACTTCTTAAGCCCTCTCATCCCAAATAGAGTGCATACTCAGCTCTCTCTCCAAGACTCTTGCATTTATATCTTGCAATACCCTATCCATAAACAAATTAAACCATGGTGACATCACACACCCCTGCTGCAGACCAACCTTCACTGAGAAGCATTAACTCTGCTCTCTTACTACTTGTACACATGCCTTATACCTTCTAGCTGCTTACCTCACACACAACATATTCTTAAGACTTAACATACCATATGCCATCTCCAGATTCATAAATGCCAAATACAAATACATCTGTTTTTCAAAATATTTAATGCCAAATACAAATCCATCTATATTTCTTCAAAGCAAAAACCCAATCCACACATTCTCTACCACTTCTGAAACCACACTGCTGCTCTCCAATCTCGTGCTCTGTATATGCCTTCACCCTCTCAATCAATACTTTCCCAAACAATTTACCAGGCACACTCAATAAACTTGTACCTCTGTAGTTTGAACACTCAACTTTATTCCCTTTGCCTTTATACAATGATGCAATGCATACATTCTGCCAACCCTCAGGCACTTCACCATGATCCATACATACACTGAATAAACTAACTGACCAATCAACAACACAGTCACTCCTTCTCAATAAATTCAACTGCAATAATTTTGCCTCCTGCCACCTTGCCACTTTTAATCTTCCGTAAGGCTTTCAACATTTCTCTAACCAAACCACTCTACATGACTCACTTCACATAATACCCCGACCAAATCACACTACATCTGCCACTTTATCATTCAACACATTTAACAATCCTTCTACATACTTACTCCATCTCTTCCTCATTCTATCACTACCTGTTGTTACTTCCCCTTTTGCCCCCCTTCAACGATGTTCCATTTGTTCTCTTGTCTTTCGCACATTATTTACCTTCTTCCAAAACATCCTTTTATTCTCCTTTTTCACTTTCCTCTTGACCTCCTCACTTTCTCTTTTACTTCTCCCAATTATTTGCACTCCTTCCTTATAAGTACAGCCCACACCACTCTCTTTTCTCTTTCACTAGCAACTTTACTTCTTCATCCCACCACTCGCTAACCTTTCTAATCTGCTCACCTCCTACCTTTTGCATGCCACATACGTCTCTTGCACATGCCATCACTACTTCCCTTAAATACCTACCATTCCTAACTTACTCCCCTCACTTCATTTGCTCTCACCTTTTGCCATTCTACACTCAATCTCTCCTGGCATTTCTTCACACAAGTCTCCATTCCAAGCTCACTTACTCTCACCACTCTCTTCTTCCCGACATTCTCTCCTCTTTTCGAAACCCTCTTCAAATCTTCATCCTCACCTGCACAAAATATTGGTAAAATATCCCATCAGCTGCCTTCAAAAACATTTACATCCAAAAGTCTTTCTTTTGCATGCCTATCAATTAATATGTAATCTAATACTGTGCGTATCACTTTTTAAACCAGATATTCCCAATCACCAGTCTTTTTTCAGCACACAACTCCACAAGCTCTTCAACACTTCCATTCATAACACTGAATACACCATGCACATCAAATACACCCTCAACTGCCACATTACTTACCTTCGCATTTAAATCGCCCATCACTAATACCCAGTCTTGTGCACCAAAACTGCACCCCCTCTCTTCTGCACATCTTTCAGCTCCCATACTTTCCTTTCACCGCCAGCCACTTCTATCGAGCACCTTCCAATCACTTATTCCCTGCAGGTACTGTACGTAGATCTTGCTTTCACAAACAACCTCTTAATATCATCACATGCTACACTTTCTCATAAACATGCATCCCCAACGCTTCCCATGCACTTATAAGCAATGCTTCCCTAAATACATTTTGCTCCTTACACACTCTGTTTCATCAACTCTGTAACCTTCAGCTACTTTTTACTTAATTTCACTTCCTACCCCTCTCAGCATATTCACATCCAATTCCTATGTATGACTCATTTAATATATAATCCAATAATGTCCACATCCAAACATACAATACCTGTTTGCACCTTTTTCTTTTTACAAAATATTTCTAAAATATTTCTTTGCCTGTTTGCTGGGGCTACCTCGCTGATGAGGGAAACAGCAATCAGGCATAACAATAATTCTAAACAACCTTTTATCAGCACACAAGCTCTTCCCCTTTCTTTCAATTACACCACGTAAACCATGCACCACATTTATACCCTAAAAAAATGCCACATAACCTACTCTTGCATTTTAATCCACCATGAAGACTATCCTTGCATAAAATTTACTGATGCATTCAGCTACCAGATCATTCCCCTCCTCAACTCATTCTTCTTGCCATGTTCCCTCACTTTCTTGCACCTTACAGATTTTCAGTGGCAACTTTGTCAAAAGTGCTGTCCCCTTCTTTGCTCTTTCTTACATAAAGCCCAGGCTTTACCTCCTGGACACTCCTAAATCATTCTATACCCATCTCCTTCGCCTTAGTTTCAAACAGTCAGAACAAGCAGGCTCCTCTCACACATACCACCTGACTCTCCTGTCCACTTCTGTTACATTAGGCACAATGACACCCCATACTGAAACTTTTAAGGAACAATCCTTAATAAACTGCTCTTCTATTCTTGCTTTTATTAGTGATGACATGTGGGGAAAGTTTCCAGCTCCTTCACTCCTATTACTTTTTACAATATGCTGGAGATATGTTACTAGTTTTCTTACTACCCTATGCCCAGGGTTAAGGAAATGTATGCTTTAGGATAAAGAAACATGTGAATTACATTCCTATGAAACAAAGGGAAAGACAGCAACCTGGGCCAGGGAGGGAAAAGTGACACCCACTGCATAGTTGTCCCATTACTGTACTCAACATCCTGGCAACAGTACATCCCTTTGATGCCTCCCTGATATATGCATAAATTCTTTCATACTTTGCTATTTCCCACTTTTCAGACACCTGGGAGTGGATGTGGCAGTGGATGGATCATTGGAAGCTGAAGTCAGCCATAGTCTCTCTCTCTCCTCTCGTGTGTGTGTGCGCGTGCATGTGTGTGTGCGCGCGCGTGTGTAAGTCTAACGAGTGTGTAGAGAGGGGTCACTCTGTGACGACAAAGTAGGGTACATTTGACGTAAAAGTAGTTCCAATGGCGATGTAAGGATGCATGGCAATAAACCAAAGATTACAAAAGGTGGCATAAGTGTTGGATATGAAATACATGAGTACAATATGTAATGAGGGAGAGGGAGGGGACTGATGGTGAGAAGTGATATGGTAAGAGAGGAGAGGTAGAGTCAAGTTGAGTGAGCTGAAGATTTTGTGCTGAAATGGTTTGGACTTAAAGAATGAGTGAGATGATAAGAAGGGGGAGAGCAAATTGGAGTTAGAAGGACTGGGTGAAGATGTTTTGATGGGCCAAGATCTAAATATACAGGAGGGTACAGAGCAAGCAAGATTGAGTGAACTGGAGCAATATGGCATAAAAGACACATTTTGCTGTCAATGGGCTAAATCAGGACACATAAAGCAGCAGGGGTTAACCACAAAAAGGTCTATGGGGCTTTGCTATGGACAAAGGGGCTCTGGTTTGGTTCTTTAACCATGAAAGCTAAAGAGAGGATATGGGCAAATGAGGCAGTTCTTTCTGTTCCTGGTACTACATTGCTAAGCGGGACAGCAAACATAAAAAAATCATACTTGGTTGCCACTTTCCACATTAGCAAGAAATAAACAGGAACAGACAACATAAGGCACTCACATGCCTAAATCCAGTCTTGTTGTCGTGTATAATGAACCAAAACCACAGCCCCCACCCATAGCCATGTCCCACAAACCATAATGTGGTTCAGCCTAAAGGTGCCACAGTAACCTGCAACTCATGAATGCCTCTTAAACTTTATGTTCAGGCAAAAAAATCTCAAAAGCATTTTTCACTACATCCTTCCATTTCATCTTCAGTGTCCACTCCTCTTCATTTCCTTCACTTCTGATGAAAAAATCCAGTCAATATTTCCTTATTCACCCACTCCATATGTCCAGACTGTAATAAATACTAGCGCAATTTTCTCAAATATCTTCCCAAACCTTTCTCTATGCGATTCCTTACCTAACCTACCTTACACCACAGTCCTCTGGCTTTTCATTTCCAATACAATTACACTCGTCTATCTTTTACATTTATAGACCTTGACTCTCATCAATAAAGCACCATTCCATCTAACATATCCACATTTCCCTTTACAGACAGTTACCTCTCCACACACTCCTCATTGCACCAAGGCCCTTCATTACCTATTTGTTCCAATTACCCTGAATAACTCAAACTGCTTAAAAATGAACCCACCGGCAAGGTTCCACTTGAAGTCAAGATACTAGGGCACAGCTCAAAAGAACTTACATAGTTCTTCTGTCAATTTCTCATTTCACTTGCACAGTTAGTGCCTCCTGTTTATTCAATGTAGTGCATCCTCCAACATCAACAGAACTTCAAGCACAATTTAACAGTTAATTTGCAAACAAATCTACAAAACCTCTGTAAATAATCAAACACTTTCAATGGATTTGACTTCTGTAATGCTTAACCTTACTTTTCAACAAATAGTACTTACCAGTACCACGGAGAACATTGGAGAATGCACCCTTAAAGAAGGCAGCAGTTCCCTCATTCTTGGCAATCTTCTTCCAGCAATCAATTGTATTCTTGTACATGATATCCCCTCCTTTGCGTCCAGATTGCATCATCATACGCCTACGCACAGTGTCGAAGGGATAGGAGATAATACCGGAAATGGTGGTTACAGTCTGAGCAATGGCCCATGACAGAATAAAGCCAGCACTCTTGGGATCAGGCAGCATGCCCTTAGCAGTGTCATAAAAGCCAAAGAAGGCAGCGCGGTAGATAATGATACCCTGGACAGAGACTCCAAAGCCACGGTACAGACCATAGGCACCATCAGCCCTGAAGATTTTAACTATACAGTCGCCAAGACCCTTGAATTCACGTTGTTCGGGGCCCTTGCCAATATCAGCAGCCAACCTGCAAACATGTTACCAATGATAACATTTTGGACTACATGAATACTGATTTACTTCAAAAAATTCATTGCATATTACCATGCCCTGACATTTTCTTTGTTAAAGAAACTGTGAAGGACCAAATTATGTTTGTGATTATAAAAGACAATACATCGAAATCTTTCACACCAAAGAAATGTTCTATTACTTTTAAGTTACAAAACTGCTTATACTGACTTCTACCACGGTATCCCTTGTACAAAACAGTTACACACATGACAAAAAATTACCTTGTTCGAGCGAAGTCAAGAGGGTAGACGAAACAGAGTGAAGTGGCACCAGCAGCACCACCTGAGGCAAGGTTACCAAGGAAGAATCTCCAGAACTGATTCTTCTTATCTACACCACCAAGGAACAGCTGTTGGAAATGCATGAATTAAGCACACTGTGGAACTTGCATAAAAAGATATGCCAACCATAATTTGCACTTTAGCAGGTAATGGAGGGAATTTTACAAAAGAAAATTTGGGAAGAAATTCCAGTTGTGTGATGTGGTTAGGTTAGTTATTATGACTATAGGCCTATCATCTGCTTAGGTCATCATCATAAAGCTACATCCACCAACCTAAAAACCTAACAATTTCTTCCAATGTCAAGGATAATTCTAAGAACACGTTCTCTTACTATTATAAGGTCGATGCTGTTAATTGTACATAGAAATACAGGTATTAAGGATTTGGGGGCCCTAAGGCTAAACTATTCTTGCCTCTCCATGTGTGAAGGTAAAGAAGGTGGGTCAGCTTCATAGAAATGTAGTCAACAAGGCCATTCAATTTATGGATGAGGGTTGGAGGGGAGGAGAGAGAGAGAGAGAGAGAGAGAGAGAGAGAGAGAGAGAGAAAGTAGTAGTAGTAGTTAGTTAGTTAGTTAGTTCAGTATGCTGACATGGGAAAGAGAAGGGGTTGGATGGGGCAAAAACTGCTAATGACATGACCATGGTGCACATTTCAGGGAAACGCTAAAGTCTAGAGATTGCTCAGGTATAAAATCTTTATTGCAAGACTGCCTACATAAGCAAGGCAAAGTGCAGGATAGGAGTGACAAAGCTTGAGTACAAGTTCAAATAGTGAGGGCTACACAAAGCAGAGCTGCTGGGCCTGGGAGTAACTTTCTCATCTACCTGTTTGTACTTGTCCTTGAAGGCAAAGTTGAGAGCCTGAGTAGGGAAATAACGGATAACGTTGGCAAGGTTACCACGCCAGTATGAGAAGAATCCTTGTTCCTTTGGAATACGGACGAAGCAATCAATCATGCCTGCAAAGAGAAGTCATAAGCTATGTTAAATCCTTGATCAAAATAAGCATCTCCAGGGTAAGATATAACCTCTGCCCTGTAAACAAATTTATCAAAATAAGCATCTCCAGGGTAAGATATAACCTCTGTCCTGTAAACAAATTTAATGTGCAGACAAATGTTATGGTGATGTATTCTCATCATGGAAAATAAAAGTTAACAACTTGCTTGTAAAACTCTGTAAAATTCTGTACTATTCAATCAAGAAATGATCAGACATGGGGTAGTATGAAAAGCATGAATGAGAAAGCTGAGGAGGGTACGCTGAAATGGTTTAGATTACATACAGGATCGGTAAGGGGAGGCAACTAAGAGAAACATGTCAAAAGAAGAGAAAACAAGAGTGAAACCAAGGTGGTGGTGGAAGGATGCTGCAACAGATGCCTAGAGTGATCAGGGCCTGAACAGGTAGCAGGGGTAAAACATGAATGGGTAAGATTAAAATGGTGTGCAAGGAGCAAACTGCCATCAGTAAGCTGAACCAGAACTGATCACGGGAAACCATACAAAGGTCTACAGGCCCTGAATGCTACCTCACTCATGCAGGATACTGCAAGAAAGAAGAAAAAAAATATGTGCTATATATATATATATATATATATATATATATATATATTATCCCAGGGGATAGGG
>JAYMFT010023819.1:0-16309 GCA_038088735.1 Panulirus argus
GGGTGTCTTGGGTACTCCTGCTTACTATTGTATCGTCTGAGATCATTTTCTTCGTTTTTGCCTTCTTAGTTGTGTCTTCTTTTCTTTGGCTTCTTTTTCTATTATTTTTGTTATCATTATTATTATTATTATTATTATTATTATTATTATTATTATTATAATTATTATTAAATTATCATTTATCATTATAATTATTATAAGTAGTAGTAGTATTATGATTATGATTATTATTATCATTATCATTGTTATTATTATCATTATTATTATCATTATTATTATCATTATTCTTATTATCATTATTATTATTGTTATTATTATTGATACTGTATTATTATCATCATTCACATTATCTTATTATTATTGTTATTATCATTGTAATTATGACAGTTATTATTATTATTATTATTATTATTACTATTATTATTATTATCATCGTCATTATTATCGTTAATGTATCATTATCACCGATTCAATCGTCAATGCCATTGACATTTTAAGATGATTTTCATCATCATCATCATCATCACTGTTATCATTTTCCTAATTATCCTCATTATCTTCATAATCTGTATCATCATAGTCATCACCGTTAGCGTCACTATCATCACCTTCATCTTTATCGCCATGGCCATCGACAGCATCGCCATCATTAATCACCATCATCAACATCACTTTACCATCATCATCAGTGCCACAAAATTGACATCTTCACCGTCACAGTCATCACCTTTAACGTCATCATCATTATGATTATCATCGTCGTCACCATCGTCATATTCTTACATCTTCATCTTCATCGTCGTCATCTTCGTCAGGATTTTAATAGCTCGGTTCCCAGTGACCCTGTGCCCACATGACCTGGGTCATCTCTCTGAGGGAGGACCCGATCTTAATCCCGTGACCCAGCTCGGACCCCCAAGGTCCTGACGTCTAAGGACTTCCACCGGTCAACGTCCTTTCATTATCAGCACCCGTGTGCTGATGTCAGTTCAGTCCACTGCCTTTCGAGAGTGTGGCAGATAACGTCGTTTCCCCAGTGGCAGGGGAGCGTCGTAGTCGTGTCCCGGTGGCATGAGTCGTCTTCTCTCTCGTTGGCAGAGGCCGTGACACACTGGCAAGGGGCTCTATACTGAGCTTCCTCACCAGCCTGGTCCCCTCGGCAACATCTCCATGTTTTTCCGGCTCGTGCTTCCCCCAGGCAGGACTCCCAGCAATGGAACATCGCCAACGCCCGTCTCCTGCAACACGTAGCGCCAGATTTCGCAAATCAGGACTTTCAGCAGAACCTTATTTCCTTCTAGAGAAGCTTCACGAGATCAGGTCACCCAGGGAAAGCACATAGCCTCTCCACACCTCGCGTCTCCCACAGCAGCACCGCCTTCTCCTCCACCCAGCACCTCAGGACACCTTCACCAGTTATTTCCCTAATATAAACAATGTATATCATTCATGTTTCCTGGCGCCGCCCCCCTCCCTCCCCCCTCTCTCACTCAGTCTATCGCCACCACAAACAGAGAAGGTCAGACACATGAAAAGACCTGCTAAACAAGCAAACACATACAGACCTACAATTGGCAGATTATGGAACTATTTCAAAACTTTCATCGGAGTCGCACGGTCGTAAAACCTCTTTAACAAACTAGAATTTAGCGCCCCATTTGGCGAATTAACTGATGCTTGGAAAATTGTATGATTTAGAGGTTTCTCGTCTTGTGAATTCATGTGATCCATACAGATCAGAGGGAATCGTTGTTAATTATATTTCATAAGTTTTTAATCTATTTACATTATCATTATTATCATCATTATTATTACTATTATAATTATCATTATTATTACTATCATCATCATTATTATTATTATTATTATTATTATTATTATTATTATTATTATCATTATTATTATTATCAAACGGTTGATGGGTAACTCTAGGGCCAAAGCGGATCTCATAAAAATCTTAGATTCTTATTTTGTCTTAAGAATCTTTCAAAATTTTGCAAGAGATGGAATGAGCCTTGGAACACAATAATGTCGATGGAAACACTATAGTAAAGTCTTTCACTTAAGTGCTTTAGAGTGACAAACCAGCTTACTGTTAATGTCAATCTTTTAAACGGGTGTTTAGTGCAGTGTCCAACCTGTTGAGACTGTCTGTTGAATAGTTGGTCATACCCGTTGCTCCTCCTGTTAGCAGTATGGCCGGCCCCAGCTGCATCTATTATTTTTTGGGCCCCCTCCCCCCTTCCCTCTTTCCTTCAAAACCCCTCCCCCCCCTCCTAAATCAAGGCAGGGGAGGGGGAAGGAGTGATTTGGCCAAGGAGAAAAAAAAATTGAAGACTTAGGTTGTCTGGGACAACGTTTCCTGCTTTCTGAAGGGAATGCCTTATAACGGTGGGAACTAAAGGGGTACCCTCTATAGCGGCCGGGGCCCAGCACTCTAAGCGTATAAGAGCGTATAAGAATGGCCGGCTGCGTGTGGTTAGCGAACTAGCGACGTTGCTGAAACGTAACGTCTTCCACCTGGTGACAGTATAGGGTGCTGTTTCCCGGTTTCTTTCTCTCCACTGTTTTCTGTTACTCTCGTCCAATGAGTTTGTTTACCGTCTTACTAAGCATGTATCCGTGCCTCCTTGTGTTATATTTTGCCTTTATTATCATTATTACTATTGTTATTATTATCATTATTATTAGTAGTAGTAATAGTAGTACTTTTATATTCCTTTGTCTTTTTTTTTTTTGGTGTGGGGTCTTCCCGTTTTCTTTGATTGTTCCCCCCCTCCATGTTTTCATTTTGAGTTCCGTTGCCCAAACACGTCGCTCATCCCCCCCCCCCTTCCCCCCCTGCGTCCCGTGCTTTGCTCGCTTCCCTCCACCCTCACCCCCACCCCTCCCCAGCCCCCTTACCCCCTGTATTCTTCAACTCTTATCAATATCCTCGTCTTCTTTCCCATATAATATCTGTTCTCACTTTCTCTCTTCCCCTCCCCCACCCCTCCCTCCCGTTATTCCGTATCTATTTCGTTTCCCCTTTCCATTCCTTCCCACACCCTTTCCTGCATTACCCCCGTTACTCTTCCATTAACCTGCCTTTCCCTCCCATTCTCCCACCCATTTGACGCACTCACTTTCCCCTCTAAAACTAAACCACCCCCCCTCCCACTTTTCACCCCCTCCCCAGCAGAGCCAGTGGGAAGGTGGGTGTTTACCCCTACCCCCATCCCACCTTTAAGCCCTTCCCTCCCCTGTGGGTCTAGTGGAAGAGAGCTCCCCCCCCCCACCCTTTCCCCTGTGGGTTCAGAGGGAGAAAGATTTCCCCCCTACTCTCTCCCACCTTTTAACCCCTTCCCTCCCCTGTGGGCCTAGTGGAAGAGAGTTCCCTCCCCCGCACCCTCTCCCCTGTGGGTTCAGAGGGAGAAAGTTTTCCCCCCTACCCCCTCTCACCTTTAACCCCTTCCCCTGTGGGTCCAGTGGGAAACAGGTTCCCCCTACCCTCTCCCACCTTTAACCCCCTTCCCTAGTGGGAAAGTGTTTCCCCCCCTACCCTCTGCCACCTTTAACCCCCTCCCTCCCCTGTGGGAGGGGGGGGGGAGGGGAGTTTCCCCACCATAAATCTGAGTTGACAAAGAGCGGAAGCGAGTAGGCTGCCTGTACCATATCTTAATTGAATCTGTAATATTGCCTTGACTGGCTAGGACGTGGCTATTAGCTTTGGCAAAATGGAGTCTAGTCTTTCATTACGCTCCGCCATTAGTCTGCAGGAGAGAATTCTAATGGGTAGGCCTGGGGAAGGGGCCGTGAAGTGTGTGTGTGTGTGTGTGTGTGTGTGTGTGTGTAAGTGTGTACTGGGGAAAGCTTTTTCTGTTTATATATATATCCTTTAACATATATTGGACACCTGGAATGAGTTCGAATCCTCCCCACTAAATAGGTAAATGGTCATCATCGTGTGTGTGTGTGTGTGTGTGTACAAGGTAGGTTTCAGCTTCTACAGCTATGTCCGTGAAAGTTATCTACATTCGAATGGCAAATGTCCATCAATAAACCAAATATAGCTTCTGCGTACATCAAAGAATTATTTCTTTTCATCACTAACAGATGTTCGTGGCTCGGAAATGCTAATTGGTCTTGAGAAATCGACCCTGATTGGACTACCATTTCGCCAGTTGGGTCTATGGGCTCGACTGTTAGGAGGGAGTGCCCTTAAAAGGCTAACTTAAGGGCTGTGGTGGGTGAAGGGTGAAAGGGGGGTGGGTGGGGGGGATGGCTGTGTTAGAGGGGGTAGAGTAACTGGGGCAAAGGGTGATGGAGAAGGGGGTAGGAGGTGGGGGGGTAAGGGGTAAGGGGCGGGGGAAGAGGTGGGGGAGAAGAGGGTGAGTTAGACAAAGGGGGAGGAGGGGGTGGGGAGAAGACGATGAGGGGGAAGAGGATGTGGAACAGGTGAGGAGGAAGGGGGTAGCCAGGGGTGGTTGATGGGATGGGAATAGGGTAGATGGGTGGATGGACGATACTAGGAGGATGAATAGGACAGAGTGGTGGAGGATAGAGGGGAGGGAGGGTGGAAAGGATAGAGGGTCGGACGCGAAAGTAGCCACAGAGCTACAATGTGCCATATATGTGTCGCAAGTGGGCGCCACAGCTCCCCCACAGTTGCCACAGTACCACGTATTCCACAGACACCACAGCGCCACAACACTGCAGGTGTCGAGTGGTAAAGTACCGCAGTACCACAATACCACAGATGCCAGAGGTACCACAAGCACCACACAGACCCATATCACAGGTGCCTCCTAGTACCACAGGTGTCACAGGTGCTACGGGTACCAAACGTACCACACGTACAGTATGAGCCACGTGGGCAGCTGTTAACCACAGGTACCACAGATAAAGTTACCGCAGGTACCAAAGATTACAGGTACCATAGGTACGTACCACAGGTCACAGATACACAGGTACTTCTTGGCGTGGGGCTTAGGCTATGTGGCTCTCACACACACATAGACCGGGGTTCGAATCTTGGGGTATAGTGGTAAATAGTTTATATATATATATATATATATATATATATATATATATATATATGTAGTATAACCTTACAGGAAAGGAGACGAAGACGAGCAGCTCCAAGCTTTCGACTTTATTTCAAGTCATCTTCAGGGCAACTGACAAATTGTAGTGAAGCAGTAGCATATATTCAATAGAGAAAATACTTGACCTCACACCTGAGAGGGGGAAGGTCAAAGGTAGACCTGACCACCCACCTTAGAAGTGGAGTGGGTAATGGTAAGGGATAAACCTGACCTCACCAATACAAGCAAGGCTGGAGACACACAGTAAAACATTTCATGTTGCAATTATTTAAAGTTTTTTAATTTCATTATATTTTAGTAAGGAACTAGTCAAGATATTATCAAATTTATATACACCATCATTTAAGTTCATAGTGTTACAAGTTTTAATCAGTGATGATTCAACAATAAGCCTTTCGGTAACAGAAGAACATAGATATATCATACAGGCTTGTTCCCTGTTTACTGGTTGATTAAAATTCTCTACATGTTTAAATATTGCCCTTGAAGTAGTAGCTGTCCTAACTGAATGTCTATGTTGCTTAATTCTTTGTTCCAACTGTTTACCTGCCTGACCTACGTAAATCTGATCACAACCCTTACAAGGGACATAAAAAACACCTCCTGTTGTATTAGAGGGACTGTCTTTTTTTTTTTTTTTGAATCGGTGATGTTCTTATGGTATTTTCATATTTAAATACAAGATTTATATTAAGATGTTAAAGAATTTTGATTGCAGGAATGAACTCGTGTGGCTATCGGCAACTCGAGGGTGAGCCGTTTTGATAACTTATTCTTTCCCTACACGTCGAAGCTTTGGAACTCCCTACCTTCCCATGTCTGTGAAACCTGTGGAGTCCACGGAGACAAAGCAGCTTGAGGAAGAGGTACCAGAGTTATTATTCCCAGTGTGCGCAGTTACCACACGCTCGAGGAGACAGAGGTTGAGACAGAGTGAGAGTAACACCCTCTGAGGATGGAACCGGTGAGGTGGAACTGTATTATACTTTCTTTGCTGGTTTGGAATCCGAGCAAGGATTAGTGGGCGAGGCTGATTTGTCTCGGCAGAGTCTGAGGAAATTACAGAGGGCCAAGCCAGAATTTAGAAACTGGCTATTATACTCGGGTTGGGTTGCTAATGAGGAAATGGTGTCCGGTGTCACGTAATGGGGAAGACGAAGAGTGGCAGGCAGTCCACCAGGTCGTGGTGTCACGATCCTACAGAGGTCCTGATTTTGATTTTCTCTTGCCCATAATTTGTAAATTCGTAGTCACTGTACTGCATCGCATTTATTTGTTTGTGATCTTTTGTTGTCCTTTTATATATATATGTTTCGCCCATGTGTAAAGTGTGATAGTTCGTTGTCGGACGGGGAATCGTGTCCTGACTGTATCTGTTTTGCCAATTATCGTTATTACTGTGATTGTGGGTGTGTGTGTGTGTGTGTGTGTGTGTGTGTGTAGAGAAAGGGATTCTTGTCTTGAAAACTTACCTGGATTGTGATGACGTAACTTTTTGTGTCCTGTAAAGTCATTTATGTTTTTTCGTATTATTTGTTTCTTTTAATGAAAGTAGTTTAAATCCGTGTGTTTAATTTCATTCTTTAACTTTAGATGAGCGTTGCCCGTGTGCGTAACAATTGCAAGAGTTCACAGCGGTGGACGTGATCTAGTATATGCATATAACTACGAGCAAAATCAAACATGAAAAGTTTCCAAGTACACTTTCGTGTAATGATCACATCGTCAGGGGAGATACAAGAACGAGGTAGGAGACGTACATCAATCAGTTGATAAACAAATAAGAGACGTAGCTAAGACGCCATTGGTAAACA
Organism: Panulirus argus; assembly: GCA_038088735.1. NCBI lineage: Eukaryota > Metazoa > Arthropoda > Malacostraca > Decapoda > Palinuridae > Panulirus > Panulirus argus. Next base: position 6,902 of record JAYMFT010023819.1, read on the forward strand.
AGCATTACTGGATGGTGGTGTTCGGGTTGGTGGTGGTCGGATATGGCAACATGACTGTCATAAAATTCTTATTATGTGGACAGGAAAGGGACCTGTTTACAAATTTTGCCTACAACGAAGCTATCCAGTTTGTATAGACCTTCACTAATATTAATATTACAATTCTTTGTGTATTTTGTAATAGAAGTTCAGTGATATTTCTCGTGATAAAGGAGTTACAGTTGATAACTGAATTAGTGTTACTCTAGTCAATACAGTGATCATAGTTTTTAACATGATTATACAAAGCATTTGTTTCTTGTCCCTTTCTTTAAATACTATGTTTATCTTGCTTAAGTTTGATATAAAAATCTTTACAAGTCTGCCCAACATAAAACATAATACAATTTTTACAAGGTATTCTGTAAACACAGCCCTGAGAATTTTCTGGTGAGGCTTTGAATAATAAGATATTCTTCATAGTATTTTTATTGATGAAGGTTACATTTACATTAAGGGATTTAAACAACCTGAGAAGTAATGTAAAATTATCATTAAAAGGGAGAACTAAAAGATTCTTGGTATCAGGGGCAGGTTTGGGCTTAGCTCTTTAAGAATGATTTTTTTGCTTTGCTTAAGGGATTTATCAATAAAATATGTGGGGAAACTTGATCTTAGATCCAATAGAATATATCATCTCAAAGAATTCATGTTGGGATTACTTAATACTGGTGAAACAAAATTTCTAAGGGGTATTTTACCCTCTAAGGCAATTTGGATTAGTTATATAAATGATGTTGTATGTATTTGGTCAACATACGAAAATTTACAGATATTTATCCCTTTACTTGTCAATTTAGTACCTTCTGTCAACTTTACTTGGAAGTGGAAAATAAGTGTATGGTACCATTGTTAGATTGCATGATCCATTGGGATAGAGACATGTTTAACATATACAAAAAAAAAAAATTTTGTTCTTATATTCAGTATTACTCAGGTCAGCATGACATAGTTAAAGAATCATCATTCCAGTCGATGTTCCTTAGGGCATTACGTATATGCAGTTCGGAATCTATTGATGATGAGTTTGAGAAGATATATTCTCTTGGATCCAAGTTAAAGTATCCCAGATATTTCATTGGTAAATCCCTTAAGCTGACAAAGAAATCCTTTTATAGAGTTAAAGCCAAACATCCCTTTGATACCAAAAATCTTTTAGTTCTCCCTTTTAGTGATAATTTTGCATTACTTTTCAGATTGATTAAATCCTTTGATGTAAATGTAGCCTCTTAATAAAAAACTCAGTAGAAAATTCTGCAGGCTCTGTTTAAGGATTAATTTTTAAAAACTGGTATATGTTTTGTTTGGCAATATAATTATAGTATCAGAACAGGGCAAGAATCAAATGCTTTGTATAATGTTAAAATTTATGATCATTGTATTGACTGGAGTAACGCTAAGTCAGTTATTAATTGTAACTCCTTCACCACGAGAAATATCACTGAATCTTTCATCATCAAGTACGCAAAGAATTGTAACAATAATATTAGCAAAGGTCTATACAAACTGGATAGCTTTGTCGTAGGCAAAATTTGTAAACAGTTCCCTTTCCCGTCCACATAACAAAAAATTTATGACAAGCATGTTGCCAGATCCGAGCAACACCAACCCAAACACCACCATCCGGAAACGCTTGTTCACCAATGGCGTCTCAGCTACGTCTCTTCCTTGCATATCCACTGACTGTTCTACGTGTTCTTTCTATTTCTTATATCTCCCCTGACGATGTGATCATTACACGAAAGTGCACTTGGGAGCTTATCGTGCTTCATTTTCCTCATGGTATTATCTCTTTTTTCTCTCTCTCTCTTTATCTCTATCTATATCTATATATCTGTCTATCTATCTATCTATCCATTTATATATATATATATATATATATATATATATATATATATATATATATTGCAAAAAATTATAGTATGAATTCTACTTCAGTATTTTGTTTGAAATAAAAATCAACCTGTGAACCGTTCGAATTTTGTGTTCATAGTTACAGTCTACGCAGTTCATTACGGAGGAGAATAAATGGTCCACAATAGTAACTAAACAACGCTAAAAAAGATAGCTTTGCAGGCAGTGGAAGAGTAAAAGTTCCAAAATACAAAAACTACAGACAAAATGCAAAATAAAGAAACAAAACAATGTTACACATTTATGTAATGAAGTGTAATGTTAATGGTTATAGGGAAGAGAGGTTTGACGCATGAATGGTGTCATGCTGTTAAAAGTAATTTACATAAAGATTAGCAAATTATTATCGCAACGATAATTACATAAACAGGATCCACGAAAGCGGCTTAGACTATGGGATTAATTACGTAAGAATTGGTCATTGTAATTAATGGGTTTCTTTTATGAGCTTAGTTGCTGTAACTTATTATGGGCCATTATCCTATGTAACACGCAGCACCATTAGTCTTTGGAAGTGGCTGCTAATTAAGTGTCTTTTATACTTTTAAGAGGTCTGGCAGTCATTTCGAGGCTTTATGGGTACAGTTTTGCTTTTATGTAAATGTTACAGCCTTGGTAGTCTTTATACGGGTACAGAAACGCGCATTACTGCTCTTTTGTAGTTATTACAAACTTGGAAGCAGAATTCCACAATATTTTTTCAATGTAGGTATTACAGACTTGTTAGACTATATATGGCGACTGAATATCGCAGTACTGGTGATAAGTAGATACTGTACCCTTGACAGACTGTCTTTGGATACAAAATTTCATAATACAGTTTCTGCGTATTGATTACAGCCGTGCTAGGTTATACATGGGTACAGAATTCCACAACATGGCTATTATGTAAATATTACAGCCTTTTAAGACTATCTACAGCCTTTTTAGACTATCAAAAGGTACAGGATTCTACAATACTCCTGTAATGATTACAGCTTTAGTAGACTGGTCATCATCACTGTGACACAGTCAAGGATTCCTGACTTAAAAAAGAGTACAGTGACTGTAGTTTAGATTTTTCCTCGCGGTTAGCCTGACTGAAAATATTTGTAAATCTTCTTTTCCATTTTTGTAATTTCTGTGACCTTAATCCATTGAGCACAGTAGTACGTACTATCGTGCTCAGGTGGAGCCGTTGTGCAGCGAGAGAATGCCTATGGCGGACACTTCGAGTTGAAATGAACATTGCTTTTTTTTTTCTTTTCCTCCGCTACCAGTGTCCCAAAGGCGTGATGTGGCCGACCCTCCCTGGTGCGCAAGATGGCCGTCCAGTACAGAAGGTAAGATATTTTTTCTTTTTTTTTTCTTTATTGTTGAATGCTCCAGTCACGGACAAAAGTCCACATCAAGGCCGGGCCCTAATTGAAATATAGATAGAGTTGAGAAAGGGGGGAAAAAAAACAGACGGGGAAAGTATTTACGAATTTTTTGAGAAAGTGAAAAACATGTCTCTTTGAAATGAGCCAGGTCATAGTTATTGGGAAAGACACGAGAAGGTAGAGAGTTCCGGAGCTTTAGTCCGTGACTGGAGCCTTCAACATAAAAAGAAAAAAATCATACGGTAGACCACGTGTGCAGTTCTGAGAAGATCCGTGGGAAGGTAACCCCATAATGCATGTCGGGGGGAAAAAAAGGAAAAACAGGAAAAACGGAGATTTCTCGGTGAAAAAAAAAAATCATTTTTCAGGGATATAGTCGCAGAATTATGAAAAGAAAATGGGGAAGGCAGTAAATTTGAAAAAACAAGGGGGGGGGGGGAATATCATGGGAAAATCAGGATATTTTCTAAGAAGGATAAAATATGCAGCCTCGTTAGTGTTTGTTGTTGTTGTTTTTTAATAGATGTAGAATTCCATATTCCACCTCCGTTGGTCGTTGGTTACCAGTCCCCTGAATAACTCGTATAACTCCTCAAAATTAGCACATTTTGCGATCACCATTCTAGTCTGTTCTGTTCTAGTCTTATAACTTTCCTAAAATCAGCAAATGTTGTGATCACCATCCCAGTCAGTACTGTTCTGATTTGTGTCTATTTGCAATGTTTATCATGCCCTTCAGGGTAAGTAGTTTCAGCCTCTGGCACCGTGTATTGAGCCTTGGTTGTGGTCTTTCGAAGAAATTGCATTTATGTGTCGATTTCATGGTTTATAGTCTAGAAGATTAATGTTTACAAGTCTTGTTTAGCTCTGAACCTGTTTTAAACTCTAAGGTTGAGGTCTTTGGTGGCAGCAGTGTGGCTATGAGGAGAAGCCGTCATTGTAATTACATAGACAGACCTTAAGAAAAGGATCAAATTGGGATATCAGAAAAATATGGGATTTTTTTTTTTTTATATATTTTTCATCTGTTTGGAACCTTGTCGCGAGGTTCATGCTTGCTTCTTACAAGTTTTCATTATATGTTATACAAGGGTAAGTTCTGTAACAAGTTATTAAACAGAAATTTCACTGATATAAAAAGATGTTCGATTTCATAGGGTCCACTCAGGACAGTAGGCTTCATGCCGTTGATATTGTTTCTAATAATTACACTGTTTTAATGTTTCCGTTTCTATCGTGGTGGGCAGTGGTCCGTTGTACAGATTACATACTTTATTAACATGCAATAGAAATAGGGGTGGGCCGAAAATTTCTCCCTGAGGAACGCTTCTAAGTGGTAATGTTTTCAGCCTGATACAGCGATACAACATTTTTGATGGCGGTGTCTTGTCTGTTGATTAGATAGATTGTAATAATTCTCAGTGGAACTGAGGATTTGGCTTTGGCCTCCGTCCCGCTGAAAGTTTAAACCAAGACTTCGCCACACACTGAAGGTGGGGTATGCTGATTAGCTTTCTGTTTAAACCTCAAAGATGACTTGTTTTGGACGAAGGTATCTTCCCTGGGTATTTAAAGAAGTGAATGTTGGTAAAACGTGCTGACAGAATCAGAGCTGAGTAAACAGAACTGACACTGTTAGAGCTGTCATGACTAGAACTAAGATAAATGTCAGAGTAAACGGGCCTTACTACCAGAGCTGTTAGAGGAAACAGAGCTGACACAGAGTAGTTATAGTACACAGAAATTAGTCAGAAAGTGGTAGAGTATGCAGAACTTGCTGTCAGGGTTGCTAGGATGCAGAGCTTCTTCACAGAGTCAAAGCTTCGTAATTGATTAGACTGTATTGTCGATGTTACGTGAGCTGTTTGATACCTTTGGAAATAACTCAAAAATTTCGTCAAAACCAATATTTTCATCCTCCAGCGTTGCGATCGTCAGGGCAAATATCATACACGTGAAAGCACAGATCACTTAGTGAATGCAGGGTTAGCGAATGCAGAGGTAGTTAATGCAGAGGGTTGAATTTGAAAGCCATGAATGCTAAGAAGTTATTGCTTTCTAAATGTAATGTTCATAAGTATTTACGAACTGCAGTGACTAATTTGTCTGTAGTACACAGGCAGCCTCCAGATTAGCAGTGAAAGTGTTTCAGGGCAACAATGATGTATCTTCATTGTGGTATTACTTAGACGATTTTAATTCCCTTCTTTCGTTTCTGTGGGACTTGCGGTCATTATCTTGTTATTATTAACGTATCCTATGTCCTCAATAAAGAAATATGACTTTTCTTTGTTATATATTTCTTGGTAAAACTGATTAACGTTATTATGCCTCCATCATCGTCTAATTTTCGTTCTGAAACTCTCTGGCAAAATTTGGATTCGGCTCCTCCGGACGATAGTCTTTAGTGACGTATAACTTGACGCTAACTTTGATGAGTGAAAAAGAAAAAAAGGAAAAGCGCCACCAGAGCATCCTAGTACAGGGTTCTTAATGGCGTGAGGCGCCTCTGTGTGTGTGTGTGTGTGTGTGTGTGTTGATGGTGATGGTGATGGTGTGCTGAACTGGTGGTGTCTAACAACCATATGGTTATTGTTTGTTTTGATGCACTTCTCCTAAGTCAGTATCGCGAAGGGTCAGCGACGGTTGTGCGGTGAGCCAGCACTTCAGTGGCTGTCAAGGGGGTTTTGGCCCTGGCAGCTGTCTTCGCTTCCTGCCGTACTGGGCTGCTGGCATTCAGTTCATAAACATACAGTCTCTCCGTCAAACACATAACATTTAACAACTCGTAACTCTCAAGGCGCGTTCTTCATATAGCACATGCATTCCGGCGATGGGCGGTACGCGCTAGCCCTGCCTTTTAGCATTCTCGTCGTAAGTACTCGTAAGTAAGAACTCTCTCTCTCTCTCTCTCTCTCTCTCTCTCTCTCTCTCTCTCTCTCTGAGACTTTCCTTTAGAAAGTTCTTTTCAGTCCTGCAAGGTATTTCTTACTTTTTTCCCATCCGGCGTGTGCCGGAGGGAATGGAAGAAGGGGAGAGAGCCTTTGCTATGCTATCCTGTTCTTCCACTGCTTTAAAGGAGACTGCATCTTCCTCAGTAGACCTTTTTAAAGGAGACTGCATCTTCCTCAGTAGACCTTTGGTTCTTATATTTATGTAACTCCCTCCCCCCCCCCCCCCCCCCTTCCTTCCCTCTCTTTCCCTCCCTCTCCCTCCTCAGCAGATGAAGGCTCAGGGGAAAATGTCTCTCTCGTGGTCTCAAGCACCGGGTCTTGAGGACACAGTTGTCTCCGGCAGCGACTTACGGACACTAGAGTCGGAGTTTTCTAACATACGACGTCCGTTTCCGGTATGTCGAAAGTTTGGCTAACTGGCCTCACATCTCTTGATAAGTCCAGGGTTCCGGACGCGGGCCTTCGTCCCTACCTTGGGTTTAAGGTCTCCGAAGCTGGTTTTCACCCTTGTTTCCGCAGCTCAAAGGCTCGGTTATAGACGTCTGGTTTTGGTGGAAGGTTTTGTCCCTGGCCCTCTCGTTTACGTGTTATGAAGGGCTCAGACGCAGGTCGTCCTGTATCAAGATATAGGAAGGGCACATCTTGGTTTGTCAAGGGCTTGAACATACTCACTCCTGTAGATCAGTACACTGCTATACTCGCCTCCCCGTTATATCAAATGCTGTAACGCTTGCACCGCCTGCTGTATCAAGGGCTAGAACGCTCGTACCCCCGCTGTATCAAGGGCTGGAACACTTCCATCCATGTTATATCAGCGGCCATAATACTCGCAGCCCTGTTATATAAAGGGCTACAGTACTTGCATGTCTGTTCTATCAAGGGCTGTAAAGCTCACAGCCCTGCTATATCAAGGGCTCGCACGCCTATACCCTTATATATTATATCAAGGGTTTGCAGGCTGACACTTTCATATTATCGGTTAGGACGCTAGAATCATCGGCAGTGACAGACTGTTTTGATCTTTATGTGCTTATGTGTGTGTGTGTGTGTGTGTGTACGTGTGTGTGTACCTCTATGTACTCATGTATGTGTGTCAAATTATAATGATATGAAAGACACAGAACAAATTTCTTAATTATCTTATTAGAGAGGAAAAATTAGATTAGTTACTTCAATCGTGAAACCAGAGATTTTAAAATCGATTTGAAAATCAAAATAAAAGAACTTATACGGTAAATAATCCACTTAACACTGACGGACATCCACACATTTATTCAAAGGATCAAGTTACCTTCAACTGTTCTGAGGTAATGGTTTATGAACCAGAAGAACATGCACAACAAGGCGAACAAGCGTCTGTGTTAAGCACAGCGAGATCAGGCAAATGTAAACAAGGCCCACCGATCAAAACATTATAAACAGAAGACACATCCACCTCTGAGAGCACACTACACTTTACTTATACGCTACACCCGCAGCCATACAAGGGCCGATCACACCCTACCTGTGCCGGTAATGGCACTCCTAGCACACACACCCGACCTGTGCCACTGATGACGCCCCAACAGTACACACCAGATCTGGGTTAGTGATGGCATCATTAGAACGGGCTGTCATTGACAGGATCCCATGACAGGTTTGACATATCTTCACACACACACACACACACACACACACACACACACAGTCTATTACCTCAACTGTTTATTTTAAGCCGAATGTCTGCCTGAATTCAGTAAATCGTTATTTATCTAATTATTTATTTTAAACTCGCTCACAAACAAGTTCGGCGTAGCGGTTAGCTTTACTGACCACGGGTCTCCAAGGGCCCGGCCCGAGTCGGGCGTGCGCGGGTTCGAAAAAGAAAATAGATCGCTTCTCACGTCTTTCAGGGAGCTAAACGAAAGAAGGACACTTCCTTCACACTTCTCAGGGGGGAAAGAACGATACAAAAAATACATTTTTCCTACGTTACAGCGAGGAAATGGATACAGGAGCGCACCTTTAATATGTACTGGACCCACGGAACACATCATAACGAATTACCTCCGGCCGCCAAGGATTCGAACCGAGGTACTACCCCGGCGCAGCCTGCCGGTGTGCCAACCATTCGTGGTCTGGTGGTTAGCATACCGGCCTGCCACACGGTAGGTCCGGGTTCGAATCCTGGGTGCCCAGAGGTAGATCGTTATCACTGAAAAACACTTCTTTCACACCTTTCAGGGAGGAAATGAAGATAGAAGAAGAAGAACACTTTTTTTTTCACATATTTCACGGAGACATTGAAGGTGGCAGAAGACTTCCGTCACACATATCGGGGCGCAAATCATTACTATTGTAGAACCCTCCTATCCCACAGCTGGGGAGAGAATATCACCTAATTCTCCAGTGTGGAAGAAGAAAACTCTTTACCTATCTTCATTGAAGAGATTGATGAGTTCAGCCGCCATTCTCCCCAACGGCCCCCACCGAACAGGGAACGTCTCCTGATGTGGAGCGGGGGGGGGAGGGGTGTTATTAAATGAAACATCTATTCCCCTTTATGTCCAGCCTCGTAGTAGGATCAAGACGATGGCGATTTTCACGGGGAATTGGCACTTAGAGTCAGCGCTAAATGCGTAAACACTGGCTCGGGCCAAGACAGTGTCTGTCACTGGTAGACCTCGAGCAATATGATCCAAGACTGCTCAAGACTGTCACTGTACAGTGTAGTGAGCGCACAGTAAAGCTTCATAAGGTCGAAACTTGTAGTAGCCCAAGACAATGCTAACTGAAAGAGAGCAACAGGAAAGTGCTAGCCACCAACAGAGGAGGAAAAGAAGTGTTTTCCTCCAACTGAGGAGCAACAGGAAAGTGCTAACCACCAACAGAAGAGCAACAGGAGAGCGCTAACTTCCAACAGAGGATCAACAGGAAAGTACTAGCCACCAACAGAGGAGCAACAAGAAACTACGAGCCAACAACAGAGGAGCAACAGAAAAGTGCCTACCACGAACAGAGGAGCAACAGGAAAGTTCTAACCACCAACAGAGGAGCAACAGGAGATTGCTAGCCACCAACAGGGGAGCAACAGGAGATTGCTAGCCACCAACAGGGGAGCAACAGGAGATTGCTAGCCACCAACAGGGGAGCAACAGGAG
>JAYMFT010023830.1:0-31034 GCA_038088735.1 Panulirus argus
CACTGTACCTTCCCATCCACTCCAGGGTAAGTGCGGTACACTGTACCTTCCCATCCACTCCAGGGTAAGTGCGGTACACTGTACCTTCCCATCCACTCCAGGGTAAGTGCGGTACTCTGCACTTTCCCATCCACTCCAAGTATGTTACTCTGTACCTTCCCATGAGTGCACATCAGGGTATATACGGTACTCTCTACCTTCCTGTACAGGCAAGGATAACCAGATACACTAAAAGGAAGAAACCTGGATTCCCAAATGCGAGTCTTTTTGTAGTAGTAACCCCCTCCCCATTGTATATGTCCCATTCATCATGTACCTCATTGTATCTCTTGCAGTCATCGTGCACACCCACTGAATATATCCCAGCTGTCATGTACACCCACTGTATATATCCTAATTGTCATGTACATCCTCCATGTACATCCCAGTCATCATACACATCCACTGCCGCTTATAGCCCATGATTACAAGTCTATACATAGCCGTCATAACGTCTAAAAACAAAGTAATACGTATTCTTGTTTTTGTCCTGGAGCCTTGTGTCGTAAGCCATCGTCCCTTGCGACCTTGTGACGCCAGGCTTTTCTCTCCTGGAGCCTTGTATTCCAGGCCCTCGGCTCCTGAAGTCTTGTCCTCCCTTATTGAGCCAGGCATGAGGTTGGATCACCCTGTAGTGAGACGGGCATGAGGTTGGATCACCCTGTAGTGAGACGGGCTTGAGGTTAGATCACCCTATAGTGAGACGGGCTTAAGGTTAGATCACCCTGTAGTGAGACGGGCATGAGGTTGGATCACCCTGTAGTGAGACGGGCTTGAGGTTAGATCACCCTGTAGTGAGACGGGCATGAGGTTGGATCACCCTGTAGTGAGACGGGCATGAGGTTGGATCACCCTGTAGTGAGACGGGCATGAGGTTGGATCACCCTGTAATGAGGCGGGCATGAGGTTGCATCACCCTGTAGTGAGACGGGCATAAGGTTGGATCACCCTGTAATGAGGCGGGCATGAGGTTGTATCACCCTGTAGTGAGACGGGCATAAGGTTGGATCACCCTGTAATGAGGCGGGCATGAGGTTGGAACACCCTGTAGTGAGACGGGCATGAGGTTGGATGGCCTCGCGTTGAGCTCAACTTGAGATTGGTTAACCAACAACATGTGCTGAAACAGGCATAGGTCAAGTCACCACTTGTAGAGCCAGGTCCAAAGTTGGGTCACCTTGTAAAGAGCCAGGTATCATGTCGTATCACCAAACACTGAGTTGAACATAAGGTTGGGTCACCATGTACAGAATTAGGCTTAAGATCGGGTTGCCATTCACAAGGCCAGCCAGGTATGAGGTTGGGTCAGGTTGGATCAGAATGTACTAAGCTGGGCATGAGATCGGGTCACGACGTAGTGAACTAGGCATGAAGCCCAGTCACCACCTACTGAGCCGAGCGAGAGTTACGGTTATCACCTACAGAGCGAGGCAGATCGGATCACCATATACTGAGCCAGTTGCAATGCACAAATAATGTAAGATATAGACTACATTTGACTGATAGGAAAGATTCCCTATTTAGCTACATTTATCTGTGTTTAGATTTAGGATGTTAGCCACCTTTTTAACAAAGTTAAGATGTAATCTTTATGTACGTATATGATACTGGATTTTTTTTTAGTCATCATTTTCATTTATCGTAAATTTAGAATAAGAAAATGAAACCCAAAGCAAAAACTATATTTTTTTTGTACTCGATAATTATAATTTTTATAAGATCCTTCACTTTTTGTACAGTATAAGGTGCTGGTATTATATAATGCATATTGGTATTCAGTTTCAATTTTTATTAATGAATGATAATTCTAGCTGTTTCGTGATTTAGTTGATTGAATTTATGTACCATATATGGGATAAAAAATGTTCATTGTTGTCTGCATTTTTGTATATAAAAAATTTTCTCTACCTGATCTTGTTTTTAGGTATCTTACTGCCAGATCTAGAAAATATATCTTCATTTGATATTGAAAAGGTAATAAAAATGTCAAATTGATAATTTCTTATTTTGATGGAAAATCGACACTTCTCCCCCTCCAAAAGAAAAAAAAAATAAAAGTGTGCTTTTTGCTGGCTAAAGTGACAGGATGTTGATGTGGGTGGAAGATTATGTTCTCTTGATTATTTTATTGTGTTTTAAGCATTGGTTCATGTGTACCTTTCTGGCCGGCAGGCATCGCTCATTGCTAAGATTGTCCCCTCGCCCGACTGGTTTGTGGGTGTCGACAGTTTTGAGCTCTGCGAGGACGGCAACTGGGTCGACAATGTCAAGATACAGGTCAGTCAGGCCAGCAGGCAGCATCCAACCTTATGTAGTGATGGAGTGACTATAGTAAATGGTGGTTCTGCCAGTGAACAGTGTGTGGGGTAAGTGGCAGATGTATCACACAAGTGGAAGGAAGTTGTGAGTAAAGTAAGGAACAGTTTCCCAGAACAGGGGGGGGGGGTTACCAGTCTTGCAGCAGACTCCTTGTCAACAGTCAGATGCAATGAAAATTACCCATTTGATATATGAAAATGTAAATGAATTAGTTCCAGAATTAATTAGCAGGTTAGTTCCTTGACATTGGCTCATCACTGGACAGCAAAAATTAAAAAAAAAGTAGAAAATTTACACTTTTTTTTATTTATAAAACTATTATACCAGAACAGGATATAGCAAACACAACATGGCTTATGAAAGTCTGAAGCTTTCAAACACACACAGCCGCTTATGACAAGTTCAGCTGAAAATGTCATAATACTGAGAATGGGTTTGGCATTTTGGTTTTAAGTAGCTGTTTCTGTGGCTGCTGAGAGCCATTTAGTGAATCAGTATATTGTTTAATATTCTCAGTTCACCACTGTTAGGTAGACATGGTTCATGTCGTTCGATCGCAACTGTTTTAGTCATAATGCAGTACTTATTACTTCATGAGTGAGGACAAAGTTTTGCAGATGGACGGGTGGAAATGGCCCCACATCCCTTGCAATACATAACCTCATAGATAGACCTAACAAGTGATGTAATGGCATACGTCATAGACTGTTGGTGCTTCTGGTTGGCATGGTTTTAGAGAACTTTGCTCTGAACAACGGTGAAGTTCACTGTTGAACACTGAACACCCCTCTGAAGTAAAATAGTTGCTCTGGATCTCGTGGATTCTTTAGTGCAATGGATCCATGGAGGAAAACTCTGAGGATAGTTGAAAATTGTAAAGACTGAGAAATATGGACCTTAGTGGAGGCCAGGTGAAAACTTTAAGTGTGCAGTTTTGGAATTCAGCAGGTGTAGGGGCCGTAAGGGGAACTCAGAAGACATGGAGCGTTGTAGGAAGAGTTCAGTAGGTTTGGATTAGGAGTTGTGGTTTCGATGCAAAACACATGGCGGCTAGAGAATGGATGTGAGTGGATGCGACCTTTCTTCCTCCGTTCCTGACGTTACCTTGCTAACGTGGGAAACAGCGATCAAATCCATGGGGAAAGGTGAAAAGGAATTTTGCCCTGGTATCTCCTGCACGTCATAGAAGATGACAAAGAGGAGCAGGAGTGGGGAACTGGGGATCCTCTCTTCCTTTATTACTTTCTAAAGAAAGGAATAGAAAAAGGAAACAAGCATCAGTATTTTCCCCAAAGGCTCAGTCATCTGTTTTTATGCTACTTTGCTCAAGCGGAAAATAACAAACGTGTGTGTGTGTGTGTGTGTGTGTTCCTGCCCGGGAGTCCCTTCTATCCTTATCAGGCTCCTGTAACGCTCAGGAAGCTGGCCACATCCACTGGTCAGGACCACAGATCGAAAATTGTAGTGATGGTGTATGTTTGTGTTTGCGTGCAGAAAATGTAGGGTGGTTGTAGAGCAGTGGTTGGTGTCTCCTTTTTGGTAGTACATTGTGGGAAAGAAGGTCCTGGGATATGCGCAAGTGGTGTTTGTAGTACTTGTTGACGTTCAGAGTGTAAACAGAAAGTGTGACTCATGTTTGTCATAGGAGTGTGGTTCCTGATGGGTGCATGTCTGGTGGATTAGAGTTTTTAAGACTAAATTGGCAGTTCAGTTGTTTAGTGCTTGCTGGGTTATTTCAAAGAGTACGTGTTTTGTCAGTAATCCATTTGTTGAGGTTGGGGTGGAGGGATCTTTGAGTAGAGGCTACTGAAGTGTGTTAGGTTGGATGGGGTGTAGTAGTTATATTGTGAAGATTTTGAGTGTCTGTAGCTGCTAGGCAGCCAGTGATTATTCTGAGTACACTGTTTTGTGTTGCTTGCAGCTTTGATATATTTGCTTTTAAGAGGGTAGAAGACCAGGGAGGTGAAACCTGGTTGAAAATGGAGCGGATGAATTGTTTGTACAGGATGTTGAGAGATTCTTTTTCTGGTAAAAATCTGGTGCCAGTTATTAATCTGAGGGCATATAGTTTGTGTTGCTTTTTTGTTGATGTAATTGGCGTGGAAAGTGAAAGTCGTGTGTATGTTGTACGTGACGCCAAGAGTGCGTGAGCTGGATTCATGACTGTTTCGGGTTAAAAGAGTGATTAAAGATTTCTGTGTAGATTTAGTGCTGCATGTTTGTTGTTGCTACATGATATCAGGGTGTTGTGACGTGATTGTGAGGTTGTCTGAACCCTGAGGTAATGGAAGGTTGTGTAGGAAGAGCCTGAAGAGAGTTGGAGAAAGAAGTGCTCCTTGGGAAACTCCCTCTTGACCTCCTGCCGCTTGCTTTCTCTTACATATCTCCAAATCATTTGCCGTCAGTGGACTGAACCAGGGCATGTGAAATGGCTAGGGTAAAGCATGGAAAGGTTTGTGGAGCATGGATGTGGACAGGGAGTTGTGGTTTAAATGCGTTAAACATGACAGCTAGAGAATGAGTGTGAGTGGATGTGGCCTTTCTTCGTGTGTTTCCTGGCGCTACCTCGCTGGCGAAAAGGTTTGCTATCAGGTGTGGGGGAAGAGAAGACAATATATATGTTAACTTGTTTCCTGTCATTTATTCATTTGTGTTGTTTCCAGGTGGGCGGGGTAGCTTCGAAAATGGATGAAGGCGAGCAAGTATGAATATGTGCTTGTGTGTATATGTATATGTGTGTATGTATGTATGTATGTAATTGCTTTGCCAGTGAAAAGTTTTTTTGGCAAGGCTTTAATACCGGGAGTACAATTTCATCAAAGAACTTCTCACCCCAAATGGGTCTATCATTTCCTTGCTGCTGGAAGTCACGCAAACTTGGAGCTACAGGAGGACTTGGGTAACACCAGGATCCTTTCTTAGAAAGGGGTCCTGGAGTAATCTTATATGAATGAATAGATGAATACATGGATATATTCATTACAGGGTTGTGGTATATAATGGTGTACATTTATTACTTGTAGTTTCTCACATTACCCCACGGAACTTTTAGTGTCTGATAATGGATATTTTGAACTTTTTTTAAAAAAATCCATCATTCAGAGATTTTCTTGCTGTTGGCAAGTAGGTTTCTAGGTACAAAGCTTTTTTCTAATAACTGTCCCTGACCGAAACTTCTTGAATCTGAAGTTTACAGCAATGCCTTCAATGCAACATTTTAAAATCGTCTAAGGTATTTTGCTACTGCAAATGAAAGCAATGCCAACAATGCAATAAAATAGTCTTAATAGAGACAATGATAAACTCAACTATATGTTGAAGAATTAGAGAATGTGTAATATTTGCAATTTTGTATAGGAGCCATATAAAATTGGCTGTTTTTGTGAATATGTTTAGGTTTAGTTGTTAATTCTTAGGTTTTTATGTAGTACTTTCTACAAAGAATACACAACATTATTCCACATGTGAAAATTTATATGCATTATTAAAGAATTGTGTACAGTTTATTATTTTTGTATCCCAAGAATATAAAGGTGTCTTTGATATGTGAAGGTTTTTTTTCCAATGTTAAAGGTGTCATTGATATATGAAGGTTTTTCCAATGTTAAGTAAATACAAACTTTTCACTTTAGAATGGCTTGCTTTGGTGTGAAATGGTGTGTGATCTGCATGAGATACTTAGAAATATTTCATGTGGGCCTTAGTTTTTTTTTATGCCATTTTCAAAGGAATATAACCCAGGAGGAAATTTTATTTGTTGCTTAAGATTCTTTATGACACCTGTACCATATTTATGTAGGCTTAAAAAGTTTGCCAGCCTGTCACAATTTGTAATGGTACCCATTCCTGCATTTATACAACAAAAATTATGAAATGTTAAATAACTTGGAAATTCTTTACCCATATTCACATTTCAACTCATTTCTCAAACACAACCTAGAGTTTATTTCATTCATGCCCAATGTCTTTTCCTTATCTGCTAAACTCTGTTTAAACTGTTTACATTGTGAGCAAGAAATTACTTTAGTCAGGCTGTATCATAGTCAGTGAACAGCATGGAGGAAATTCAAGTCAAGGAACGTCTTGGATGTATCATTTCCCTGCTCCTGAATGGTAAGCATTCTTAAAGTTGCAGGAACCCCTTAAAAGGGGTCTTTGAGTTGTACAATAATAATCATGAAAGTACTGTTGGTTATGTATCCCAGATATAGGCAGACCACTCCTCAGCTGTAATATTGAACACATACTTAATGTTATTAGACTGGAAGCTAATCAGATGCACTTAAGACGATAAATGCATACCAAATTTACCTACACATTTTTTTTGATTATGTAACCCCAGGACCCCTTTTACAGGATTCAAGCAGTTTCAAGGCTGCAACTGAATCAATACCAGGGAAAAAATGGACTCCCTTGAAGCATTTAGTTCCTTGACAAGATTGTACTCTTTTGTTCATTGTCGATGATACAACCTTGCCATAGGTGACTTTCTACTTTTGGAATAACCATATGCAGGCAGAGTTTAGTATTGCCTCTTCTGTAGTTATATATGAATGTATTTGTATGTATATATAGTTCATGAACTGATGGTTATGTATCCCAGGTTTAGGTAGTCTGCCATTCAGCATGTACCATATTACACATAATACTTGCTGTATTTTCCCACAGCTTCATGACCTTCGCTGCCAGTGACAACAAGCTTTATTACCCAGCATATCTGGAGAAGTCCTTGGTTATGTCAGATAGGGGATTCAGAGTTAAAGTGAGTGAACATATTTTATATTTACTAAGATTCTTATGGACTCGGAACACTGTAGATCAGTGGTATGACTGGAGAGTATCATTGTTATTCAAAGTAAACTTCAGGTTTTGCGTTGTTATAGACATGGACATGCATGTGTACCTTATCTTTACAAAGGTTTGTTATTCATTCTGTGAGTGGCATAACAGAGGGGACTACTGTCCCCTACAATTCATGAGAAGAATTTTAGTGGCTTTGTTTACTCATCATTTTTTCAGGGGAAAGATTATTTATGGAACAGTCACCAAGATTAGTGAGTATTTAAATCAAATCTCAGTAAATGCCACCAATGTATAATTGTTAGCACTTATTATTATCTTTATTATAATATTATTATCTTTATTATATTATTATTATTATTATTTTAATTATTATTATAATTATTCACAATGTGGGCTGTTGCCCGTGACTTGAGCCTCCAACGGATAAAAAGTAATAAGACTTTAAAGAACAGGCCCTGACAATATCGGAAAAAAAGTAATAAGACTTTAAAGAACAGGCCCTGACAATATATCAAGCATCCATGTAAAATACTTAGGTCCAACTGCAATATGAGATCTTACAGATACCCTCAACCACTCCTGGTTACACCGTACAACCCCAAACATCTGAAGGCTTGCCAACATAGTACCCATCTTGAACCCTCCAGAGCCAACTCCCCCTCTTCACACCATCCTACAGCACTGCTGCTTTCAGTATCCAAACTCTTGGAAATCTGATTCACATTAGATTCAACTAGAATATCACATTCCATCTCACACTGCTTAAACCTAGTCTTTCCTCAACTACACTTCACGCAAAGCCTGTACAACTCATTCTAGATGGCTTCTACCATCCACAACCCCCTTCCCACACATTATTAGTGGCAGTAGATACCAGTAAAGCATTTAATACTGTACCTTGACACAAAAGATCCCCAACACCACCCTCCACAACAGTGACAAAAAGTGGCTGGCCAACTTCATAGCTGGACACCAAACCAGAGTTATTAATTAAGGCTTCAAAATCCTTAACCCTTACAAAAGAATTCCCCAAGGAGAAGTACTTTCCCCAGTCCTTTTATATACTTCCTAGACCATCATCCATCACCTGTAGAAAACAGCATGAAAGTCTTCTCATGTGCTGATGACCTCACAATCACATCACAGCGCAATAGCATTAACCAAGTATTAACATGAAACATGCAATTCTACATCATGCTGCTAGAATATTGGCCACCCTAAATGGACTGTTTTCATCACCACAGAAGATCCACAGTCACTCTGGTAACCCCTAGCAGGCATGAAACCAACCTAAACGGCACTCATTATGATCAACCACTCCCAGTCAACTAAACTCAACCATGATTTATGATACACACGTCATTCATTCTCCATCCAAATTCGTACAGAATGTTCAAGAAAAACCCTGTTCAAACGACTGTAAATATCTTTGAATACCATATAATGTATGTGTAAAAACTGTTTGATGTCCTCTTTCTTTGTTATAGATCTGTTGTCATTATTGTATGCATTTCTTTAATATTTCAGTTTTGGCTGCATGTACGATTCAGTAAAACATTGCACTAATTCCAGTAGCAGGGAAATGATGGGTTCCTTTCTAGTGAGAAGGTCTTCAACTAGACCACTACTTTTCATTAGTAGATAATGATACAGTCTCGTAGAAGGTGACTTTATTTGTGGTGTAACCACAAGCAAACATGGTGATATATATATATGAATAAGGAAATTATTGCTTTTGTCAAATTAATGAAAAATATACATTCGGGTGATTTATATTTATGTCATCTAAGCAAGACATAACATAATTAAAGAAATTTCTTTTACAATAACAAAAGGTATGCCTCACACTATGCTGTCATGGATCCAGTTGACAAAACAGGACACCCTCGTGTAGACTCCAGGGTAGCTGGGTCTGGCACACCCATACCCCCAGGACACGATACCTGCCAGGTATTCATAGCCCAGATCTTGGCACACTAAGGGCCCACCAGAGTCCCCCTCGCATATTCCCTTCCCTCCTTCTGATACACCTGCACAGAACATGCATTCTTCAATTTCCTCATACCCATATGCATCTTTGCATTCTTCTTCTGTCCATACCGGGATGGTAACCTTCTGCAGGATACTGGAGAAAGCTCCTGCCTCGGATGTAAATCCCCATCCAGACACAACACACTGCCCTGAGGGGTTATGGCCTTGAGCAGGCAAGGCGATAGCTTCAACAGTAATATTGTCAAAATCAAGAAGACTTGAGAGCTTTAGGAGGGCAATGTCATTGGCAAGTGTGAAGACGTTAAAGTCTTGGTTGATGATGACTTTGGAGAGAATGACCACTTGTTCCATGCCATCATTGGCATTCTGATCTATGACCCCAGCCACAACCTGCAATCCAGATAAGGTTACTGTCTTGTATACATTACCACCCTAGCTTAGGAAGCAGCTCGGTTATTATGGAAAACAGAGCTCAGGCTATCTTTAAGAGGCTACTAATCTGTTATAGCAAATAAGTGGTGTACTATGGCAAATGAGAAGAATCTTCGGATGGTGTTTAGTAGTGGCTCTGTGTGGTGGTAGTTGTTATGATTGTTGGAAGTGGTTGTTAGTGATGGTTAATCTCGTTTCATTAACTGAAGTTGGCCCATCAGAAAGGTGCAAACCTGATGCTGCATGGCGGTGAAGCGTGGGTATGTATCAGGAAAGTTGATAGTACAATACAAGTAGACAAAAACCTAGTGTTAGATTAGGGGAGTTACAAGGAAAGTGGTTGACCCATTGGATGATGCAGTACTTGCATTGGCAAAGGTATATGTACACAGATAACAAAAGATTGTGTACTGCCAAGATTGTACCTCTTATGCACAGGGCAACCTTTAAAATAACTAACTCCTTTGTTACATCAGTCTTTTGACTTGAATGATGCAGCTAATCATAATATGATGCCAGTGGAGTTGTAATGTCAGGAAAAAATCAACAGGACATGCAAGCTAACCTGTAGGTAGTCTGGGTTATTGACATCCGTACCCACAACGCAGTGGGCTGCTGTCAGGATCCACTGCTTATGGATAATGGTGCCGCCGCAGATGTGGAATGGTGAACCAAAGGAAATATCTTGTAGACTGATCTGGTAAGGCAGCTCCCCTAGTTCTGCGTTCGCCCCACCCACAATCCTCCCTCTGAAGGGGAGGCGTGGCTGAGGCCGAAGTGAAGGGACAGCTGAGGAACATGACCATAAAAAGTTACTTCACAGACTGCTTGCAGAACTGGCTGTATAGTTCTGGCAAACTATTACTTACTGCAAGCCAATCACTCACCTAGCACTCCACTAAGCATTAGAAGTAGCAAGATCATGATGGAGAGTATGTGATCCCTGACTGCTCTGCCTTTATGTATATAACTGTATATATATATGTATACCAGGTGGGGCATAACCAGGGGTGTTGGCGGATCTTGCCACCCGCAGGAAAAACTCCCCCCCCCGATCGATGTTTGCTCCCAAAGCATTCCCTCTATCGCCCTTAACCATAGCAATAATGTGTATTCATTATTCTGCATACATTTCGACTAGTGTTAATGTATGTACTTGTTCTCTTCTATTCTGTAGATGTTGGAATAAGTATTTTCATAAACTGAGCAAATGACGGTGCCGATATGGCAATCTGTCATGCTTGTCAGTGTGTGAGAATAGTGCCAGATGCTCAGAGGCAGTTTACGTTATCACGGGATTTCCCCAAGTGTTGTGGTTCGGTGCATGATGACGGTCATGGTTTCAGGAGAACTTGAAATATTAACTTGCCTGTCGTGGAGGGAAAGATGAAGGACCTTACCAAACAACTTTGCAATTCTTTCCTAACGTTATTAGTTTCTTTATGTATGAGTCTTCAGCCTATCCCTCAGTTCTCTTGGTTTCTTTTAACCCACAAATGCGCCTGGGGTGACTGTAACAGCCTCTTATAGTGTTTTAATCCGACTTTCTTCGGAGTGTTATCTTCAGTCTGAAAGTCGTCGATGACTTAAAGCCTCTCTGTCCCTCTCGGGTCAACAACACTCACCATGCTTTACATACAACCCACATTTTGACTGTACCCTGTAGTGTTATATAATCAGCTTAACAGTTGTTGTTTTTTTTCCCTCTAAAATCACCATATTTGCCAACCTGTATTGATCAGGAATACCTTGTACTTTTCTAAACAAGCTTCCATGGAACAAACGAATTCATTAGCTTGGTCAAGGTTTTCCATTGGTTCAGTTCAGATCTTTAGACCCGATTAAGACAAATCATTTCCACTGTGTTTGGTAGATTCTTTTTCCTTTACATTCCGGGTTAATCGTGAGTAACAGCGATGACCTTTGACCTCTGTAAGAGACGGACACAGCTACAAAAACTTTGGCGTTTAATGTCACACGTCTTTGCTAATTATACAGTAAGATGTCAGAGAATTAAATATTCTACCAGAGGTATATATATATATCTGCTGGAAGACTTCATTTTCAAGTAAGGCCCCATACAACAGATATCGAGTCTTTCGGAAAGTGACATAGATATATATACGAGCGTCGGTAAGCAAGTCGGAAAGGCCAGAGATAACAGGCAACTGACCCTCCCCCCCCCTCCCCCCCACACACACACACACACGCGCGCGCGCGCGCGCCGTCCGAACGTAGGACTCGCTCCAGGGAGAGACAGAGAGACAAAAAGGCGACAGAAACGACCTTTCTGGTAACCTTTTGTCGACGAGATAAGTAAAACAACCATGAATTAAATGAAAAAACGTCCACATACGAATGTATAACGAATAAGCAAAGGACCATGACTAGTATATTCTCTTCTTATAACATTGTTAATATTCAAGTACGACTTCCCGCTCAGCTAGGCGTACGCGCTCGGGAGGAAGCCATTAATCTTAGGGTCACTCACACACACACACACCACGCGTCCTTCTGTGTCTTCAAGAATAACGCGCCCCTTCTTTTTTTGTACACATTGCGACAAAGACCTCAGGGCGTGGCACAGAGGTGCTCGAGGCACCCGTTGGTGAAGTACCACAAAGTTCGAGTTGAAAAATCACGAGATAATGAAGTGCCTTTTGTGCTGGTGATGTTTGAGGGAGACAATATATCTTGGCTTGGTGGTTCATCTCGCGTTGGGTCTCCCTGTTACTCAACAAGACTGAGAAAGTGAAAAAAAAAAACGGTAAGAATTCTCTCTCCGTTGATGTAAGTTATCCAAGAACTTGGGTAAGTGCTATAGAGTAAGGGCCTTTGTGGGGTATGGGTTTTGGAGTGCCTTGTAGGTAGAGGGAAGTGCAAGTGCTGGTGAGTGTAGTTAAAATCGTTATAGATAAAGAATAATGGTAAATGGAAGGGAGTTTTCGGGGTAGGTACACTGTTCTTGAAGGGCATTGTGGAAGAGGGACGATCTGTGTGAGTGGCACTGTCGGTGATGGACGCTCCTGGTCAAGGAGACTGTATGTCTGGGACACAGTATGAGAAAAACAGAATCAAGGAACATTTGTTAGGAAAATGTAAACCATATACGTTCCCTCCGTTCCTTACGTGTAAAGTCCTTGTGTGGTGTAGTGTTGGTACCATCATAACCTATTAGTGTGGTGGTGGTGACCCTATCACAGGCCCCTTGCGTGGTGGTATTACCATGGTAACCTTCTCGTGTGGTGGGTCTCATCTTCGTCCCCCTGTGTGGTACTGTAATAACATCCGGTACAGATAATACCATGGCGTCGCTACTTTCTTCACTCCTCTCGTTCGAGTAGTAAACACTGAGAGTAAAGATGACCCCCAATAATGACAGGAAAGTTGATGATGATATTAGCTGATTTGATAATGATGATTATAATAATGACATAGATGATTGATTGAGTCTCTCAAACAGCCATCCAACCCTTACAAACACCACGTAATACAGTTGACAACACCCAACGGCACAGTCGGACATTCAGACGAGAGAAAGGTCAAGTAGGCACGAACCTCATTGTCTGAGAGAAAGAGAGAAGAGATAGAATAAAGCTTCTCAATCTTTTTGTATGTGTTGGATCTTTGCAAGGAGATACACACATTCTCTCTCTTGATAAGTGCATATGTAAGTTGTTCCCTGGAGTAAATGTTATGTGCTATACAGTAGACTAACAGGAGAACACTGATGGCCATAAAGTTTTGAAACAGAAAAATGAACTTATTCTGTTCATTTATGGCAATATTCCTAACAGAACTACGTCTGCAGATGGATCAGTACAAGAACGCCCAGTGGTCTGCGACCGGATCGTGGCCCACGGCCGATTCCAATACTGTTGCCATGTTCAGGCCGGGAGTTGAAACCTCTTCCAAGATCTACCCATTGGAGACCTTCGGTAGGTAACTGACATAAAAACATCACGCTTCTCCTCTCTACAGTACAGACGACGGGAGCTGTTGCACCTTGGGTGTGTTGCCAGGTAAGCAACAGGAGCTCCAGTTCAGGAGTGAGCGACGCAAGGGAGCGATCGTGGTGTGGAGAGACGCAAGTTCACAGCTTGTATTCATAGTGCAGACAACAACTACGCTAAGTATTACACATTCACATACTTGAGCTACAAAAGGATGAAAACACACACACACGCAACGCCCAACAATAAAGGGACATAATGGATCCTCCAAATGCACTGCGAAACTAGATGAAACAGAGGGACACACCATTGCATACTAACATTGAGATAGATACAGAGAAACTGAAATTAATGTTATACCTTCATTGAAAATGATGATAATGATACATTACCTTTCTGCAGAGGAATGGCAGATCCCAGTGAGGTTGAGGGAGGACGCTGGGGAACGCCTTGATATGAAGAGCGAGGTCGTCCTGATGTTGAGGACAGATTCCATCCTCCTCCAGGGAAGTGACCTCAAGACTTGGACGTGGAATATCAGGCTCATACGGAGTTACGGCTACAACGAAACCTCCTTCCACTTCGAGGCTGGCCGGAAGTCCATGACGGGAGAAGGATTCTTCACCTTCTTTACTGACAAGGTTGGTGGAGGGAAGGATTGGTTTCCACGGTGTGTGTGTGGAGCCTAAAGGTGTGAAATGTGTGGACGTGTGTGGCAGGAAGCGATAGCAAAAAGTACTTCTCTCGTGTTCCTTGGACTGGCGAAGTAAAGGATATAGACATATTTTAGGCTCCCTAAAGTAGTGGAAAGTATGGCATACCCGAAGTGCCAGTGGACATGGGGAGTTGGCATGTGTGAGGATCTCTATCGTCTATCACTGAGTGGTGCCCTTTCCCTGATTTCCAAATAGGCTCGATCTTTCAAACGGGATGTTCTAATGATTAAAGAAATTTCATGTCGCGCGGGAATTTTTGCTCCATGATACCATCACAGTGGTAAAAGTACAAAAGAATAACTTACGGTTTTCTCTTCGGTCCACAGGGTCATCGTATTAGCCACAAAGTCAATGAGATGAAAGAATACGTTAAGTTCGACATATTCTGTCAGAAGGGAATGTCGCCGGAGGAGATCATCCGCCTGTTTCCAGACGATGACTCGGAACAACTCGGCTTGGGACGCGTTCGCGGATACAGCTTGAAAAACAGGGTCAGTGAACATTCTTTAACTGTGACGAGCTTTTGCCATTAGGCAGGGCGAGTGCAGGGTGTATGTTATCGAGTGATAATCGATGGAGAAAAATGTGTGTTAGCGAGCTGAAGGCCAGCAACCCACTGCCACCTATTACCTCTGTGTGTGTGTGTGTGTGTGTGTGTTTTAGGAGGTCTCCAGCGCCAAAAGCCTGTGTTCCCTTCTGGACCTTTGATGACGCATTATCTTAGATAATGGCCAACCAAGAATGTCCCTCCAGGTGTGGTATGAACGCAGTTGTTGGCGTCATCTCCCAGAGACTAAGACGAACGGTTGATTTCAGAGATCCATGATTCGTGTTGCAAGGAGTAACTCTCAACCTGACCTCAACACCACGTCCTACCTCCCAGTGACGCACAGGGACACCAAGGTCAGTATCAGGACTTCCCAAGGAGCTCAGACTCTACCCAGGCGTCTTGAGATTCAAGGTAAGGCGAATCCTTAAGTCACAACTAATTCTACTCCTTCCTTTCCACACACTTTTTTTTTCTTTCTTCTTAACCCTCACCATTATTCACAGAAATGTTGACATCTTTCCCTCTGTAATATCTTGAACATACATCTCAATGTCCTTTTTTTATTATTATTTACTTTATCTGTGCTTCATCCTAGATGTCTACAGTGCAGGACGACACTGATCTAACCTCTCTTTTATAAATCTTACCACAGCTTTTTCATTCATTTAAGACTATTTTCACTACGTATATGAGCCTTGTTACTTCTTTAATTTCTTTTTTTTTTCCTGTTTCTTTCATTCTTCTATCCTTTCCTCCTTTACTGCACACCATTATCTTTTTTATGTTATGCTTTTTTGGTCGTCTACTAGGTTATATCTCGCTGTCAGTATATTATAAGAGAATCAACATGACCACCTGGCCATGGCCCAAATATAGATAAGTTATTCCACTAAAAGAAATATCAGATATACGTTTTCTTTGATATAAATATTACAGAAAATGATAACCATAAACTTTAAAAGAATAATTCCTTCGATCGTTAACGTGTATTCTACTGAATCCAAAATGATCTATATATTCTTACTTTATCATTATTTTAAGTGACTCATACATAAAACTACCGCTCAGTAATAGAAAGAAAGAATCAGATATTTTAGCGTCTGTTGATATATAAAACATTAATGTATTAATTATAAATTAAGATATTTTAACTAGTAGAAATGTGTCCTGTTAATGACTAATGGCTGGACAACTTTAATGTAAATATCAACACAAATGAAGCTGTGAATTATATATATATATATATATATATATATATATATATATATATATATGTGTGTGTGTGTGTGTTGAGTGCCTGCCTGTTACAGAGACCCTGAAGGAAGAGCGAGTACTACATTGTGTGCCACTGCCGAGGACGACGTTGGTGACCAGGAGGCCAAGCGAGACCAACCAGACTGAGAAGAGGCCAGTGTAATGAGAGACCAGTGCCAAAATTCAAATTCAAATTGAAAATGTTTATTGACACTTACACCAAAGAGAGCTGGTTAGCATGCTGAACGACCCACCCACACAAGCTCGACTTACACCCCATTCAAAGAAATAAAGAAATACAAATTTTCCTAGAATCAGCAGCTGCGCTGAGGAACGACATAACAATATATCGTAACTCTATCATGAAGACTCCGCAGGTATGTGTCGCTTCTGTGAACTTACTCACTTTATTGGCTTTCACATTTCCACCGTGAGATCAACAAAGGTGTGGCCCAGCATGCGCGACAGGAGGGACTTAGGCTTTGTAACTCCGTCGCCACCTTAAACTTACTCAATTTGGTGGTCGTTCATTGTGTTCATTGGCGGCTTCGTCAATACCTGTGAAGCCTTTTTTCGAACCCGTCCGAACCGGCGGTGAAACTTGCTCAATTGTCTCTGGTAAGATGATGAAGCGTTGATTGATCGTGGCAGGCAGCGGTTGACGGGTTTGTCTTTGATCTAGTGACAAGACTGCCGGACAGTGTTTTCCAGAAGTTAAATGGACTCGAGTTTTCATTTGACGTAGCAGTTTTGGACATTGTGTTATGAAAGTGAGCGTTTTCATCTTTTAACCTTTTTGACCTGTTGCTCAAGGCACCCAAAGACAGTTGTGTTTTCCTCACGAAAAGATGGTCATCTGGCTCTTAGGTCCCTCCCTATACTGTCTGCCAACTTCTATCCACATTGTACGATTGTTGGAGTTCTCTCGTTAGAATCTGTGTTTGTTTCTCGATGGAATCCACCCTGTCTTTTTCCAGATCTTGCATCAAGGATTCTAGAGAGTCAGGGTATCGGGTTGTAGTACCACAGTCCGATGGGAGATGGTTTTGTGAACGATCGTCTTCATTTCCCTTGTCAGGAGAAATGGGAATCCTGCTGCCTGATCTATTTCAGTTCACATGAAGCTGTTAAAGGGTTCGACCCAAATCAAAGTTCGAAACAGTGAAACAGATATAAAATGCTGTCTCATGAAATCTCGCTTTTCTTTGAAGCTTCGTTCATATCCTCTGTGGGTTGTTCCGAAATTTTGATTGCAAGCAGTTGCTGCATACAGCCTGCCTCACTGGTCCCATTTTCATGCATCCCGTCAGTTGTTTCTTGGAGCTAACTTTGCTCCTCTTCTTGTCTCTGTACCTAGTTCTCCTCACTACCTGCAGCACCTAAGAAAGCTTTCCCAGCACTGTGATGAAATCATCCATGCCTCTCAGTACAGCTGTTTTCTCTAACTGTGTCTGCTCCTGCGCCAGAAATAAGCTGGTCCTCTTTAGAACATCCTGGTAATGTGCAGTAATACCTGGCTGCTACTTGTATTTATAACGTATAAAGAAAGTTACCTTCTTATAGCACTGCAGAATAAACTCCAAGAATGTTGATGTTGTTTCCTTGTGGAGTTCTGCAAACTTGAACTCCAGCTTAAAAACAGCCCCTGGCTCTGCTTCCTAGACAGGTTTTTGTTAGCTCTGGCAGTGTGAAGTCCGTCATCCTGCATCTGTTTCTCTGCTACACTGTATAGTTAGTAAGTGTCTTATGGAATGTACACTAATGTATTTGAATAAGTTCCAGATATGGAGGTGCTCATCACCTCTCATGTTAGCTGACATCAAAGATAACAAACTTGCCAGAGCCAGGGACTGTTATTTTTGGGGGGCATTCATTATTTGATAGTTCAACAGTGACAACACACACTATTTACGGCAACATCACTTTCATGAATGATAGCAAACACTGCATTGCCACATTTTTACATCATCAGTACCATTGCTGTTAACACACACTGCATCATAAATGCTCTCAGTGCTTGCACTGCTAGTAAGCTTAGTATGTCTAGGCTAGAAAGACTGTTTAACAAATAGTACCAGGAGATATAAGAAATATGCATGGAACAACTAAAGATAGTAGCTGGTAGGCAGCCAGCAACCAGGTAATTATTTTACCAGTACTACCCGTCTGGGTATCAGGAGGGTTAGTGACATCTGCTTAGCAAGCCAGCACTTTAGTGGTTGTCAAGTTGCACTCCTCTGACCCAAGTAGCTGTCTTTTCTTTCTGCCTCACTAATATGTGGACTACTGGCATTCTGTCCACAAACATACAATGTCTCCTTGTCATATGCAACACTTGACAAAACTGAACTCATGCAGCTCATTCTACATAACTCTAGATTTCCCTGCGGCGAGCACTACGCGCTAGCCCTGCCTTTTGGCTAAATAGTAGGAGCAGTAGATGGTAGCAGTAGGTAGAGACATTTAGACATGATTATTAGGTAGAAACATTAGGTAGAAGCAGTAGGCAGGAGCATTACATAGAAGTGGTCTTTAGGAAAATTAGATAGGAGCCTCTGCAAACACTGCACTAGACTTACCCTCTGCTAATGGCCTGTTAAGGGTGAGGTACTAAAGGTTAAGAAGTAGCACTGGAATTCTTTAGTTATGGAGACTCTGGTGCCGTGGCCACCCCTTTGAGGGAGTTCCAACTGGGAAAGGCATCAGAGGTACAGATAGATTGATAGAACAACCACAGAAACATTTAGAAGAAAACTTGTGCTTGCAATCATTCCCTGATGAATCCACAGTTGATAATCATGTAATATTGGTGGCAGAGAGAGGAACAGTATAATTCATCAAGCAAAATGTGCTGCAAGTGCTACATACTAGCCCTGCAAATGTAGCAAAATCTTGTTATAGGTAATTTAGGTACACTCTCATTTGGGGGGCTTACATTTATGAAGGGCAGTTAAAGGTCTGAAAGAAATGGATGGTAAGGTGCATATAGGAAGAGCTTGGAAGGGCTGGGTTGGAGATCAAGAGGCCACTGATCCATCCTTTGAATGTGGTCAACCTAAGCTTCCATAGTTAGTCTATCAGTGTCTGTTAGAGTTTTTCTACTATTCAGTTTACTGATGAATAAAGCATCTGTGAACACTATTCAATAAGAGTAAAATACAAACACAATAGTACCTTTTTATTGAGTCAATCATTCAGTTTCTCAATATTTTTCATCTGTACAATGAGGTGATCCATGAAGTATCTCCTCCAAACATCTGAGAATAATATTTAATGAAAATATATCCAAAGAATACTCTTATTCACAAATCATTAAAAATCTATTACTACTTTTAGGAGGCAGTGTTCCGACATAGTAAGGAGGCATCATAAAATATTGTCGTGTAAGTTTACTCAGCTAATTACAATACACATTCAAAAATTGCAGATGAAAGAAATTTTATACTCAATAAATAATCAAATATTCTTGAAAAGATGGAAGAGTTAGTAGATGATAATTTTAGGCAAAATCTTTTTCTTATACATGAGTGCCATTTCTTGCATTTGCAAGGTAGTGCTGAGTAAATACTGTGTACAATTTCATGGATAATGCTGGGTTCTTTCTAAAGATAACTTCATCCAGTATAAGTTACACCATAAGCAATCTCTCTCATTAGGATAACACAGCTGTCTAAAAACCCATGCAACTCATAACAGTTGCATTACATTCCATGATTTCAGATGCATTACCTAGAGCAGGAAAGAACAGAACATCTATATGAGCACTGAATTACACTGCATATTTTACAGAAACCGTGCAAGGATTTAGCATTATGTACTTCCCTGAAACATATTTTTAAGTAATACACTTATGAGTAAACAAGGAAGAAAGTCAAGCAAATAAAGTAACCGATGTCAAAATTTTTCATGTACTGCAATATTTCATAACTTATGATTTGCAAAAGGAATCCACAAGAGAAACATAGAAGGCTGCTCTTTGGTCTCTATTTTTTTTTTTGGAAGTCAGTTCACTTTATAAGAAATCATAAGAGAAGTCTGCTCATAATTCTAGTCATTACCTTTTTCATGTCAAAATATGTTTGTTGAACACCACTCTATCAAGGATAATTACAATAAAATGTAAAAAGCTTTCATAAGTTTTGGCTTCATTAACAATACAAAACTAAGTACAGTATTGCAAAATGATACCTGTAATGGGAAATTATTCAAAATATCTGAGCAAAACTGAGTGAAGAATCCTTTTGAAAAGACAAGCCCTTTTCTCTTGAATCACAATCTGTCACTACCAGTAACAAGATCTGGTGAGTTTCAAGAATTTTATTGAGATGTCTTGGTATTTGCACACTCTTCCATCAGCTCAATTCTTCCCGTACTGCACGATAACGTGTCATTTCATTTGGAAACACATGTGACAGCTCGACCAACAACATTGCTTTAAACCTTTTATATGCATCAATTCTTCCATTCACCTGAAATGTACAAAAAAGGTACCTTATAATGAAAGTTTTGTGGATACTGTATAATAGTATCTTAATGATGAATAATAGGAACGATCATCTTAAAAGAAATGTCCCATACAAACCCTCTTTGCTATAGTCCCCGTGTCCTAGAGTTGTATGGGACCAAGAAGTGTGGTGATAATGTGTGTGTGTGTGTGTGTGTGTGTGTGTGTGTGTGTGTGTGTTTTGGGGTGAGGGAAGTAAGCAAACGACAAATGATGAGTATTTGTTCAATGATTTTAATAATAATAAAGATATCTTTTCCAAACTTCTAAATTGGCTCATGCAATTTTTCCTCACCTGTTCATTCTTTGTAAGGGCTTTCTCCATACAATCCTTGGTGTATAGCTGAGGATTTCTTCCACCATCTATATACCTGAAGAGAGAGGCAACATAAGACACTGATACTCAGGATGACATATCTATAAACATCTTTTTCTCTAGTTGCCATATACAAATAATGTGCCATTACATGCCCTGGTTCAGTCCACTGACTGCACATACACCTCAGCAGTGGATGGAGCCATGGGGAGGGGAGACCCAAAAACAGATGGAAGGATTGAGTGAAGGGAGCTTTTTATTGGCATCAGCTCATTTAAAAGGCTGATAAGCATGCATGGGATAAAGTGAGTGATGTGGAATATAGTGGACAGTGTGCTGTCAATGGGCTGAACTAGGGAATATGAAAATGGTTTGGTGAAGACAGAATGGTCTGCGGGGCTTGCTTATGGATCGGGGCTCTGCTTGTAGTACGTTATACATGACTGCTAGAAAGTGGCTGTAGGCAATATTAGGCCAATCTTCATTTGTTCATAATGCAACCTTGCTAATGAAGGAAAGAGGAAGCAAGCGTGAGGAAAACAAATAGCAACAATATTTACAATAAAAAAAAAAACAATAGGTAATATGTATGTGGTTAAATGATATTAAGCTATTTTGTTTGAAGTATACTAAAGTGTATTGAAAGAATGTAATATTACGACAATAAAAAATGCCTGGATGTTTAAAACTTACTCAAACACCTCAAGAGGAACAAGCACATCCTGGACAGCAGAGCGTAACTTGTCAATATCCTGCATATTCGTAATCATGTTCTGCCTAAAAAAAAAGAGAATGCTATGAGAATTTACATGGAAGAAGCTACCATTATGCTAGTCACAACCTTGGCCAAGTACAACAAAAATGGCGCCGGATGTCAACAAACAGACGACATAGCCAGAGACCATGCACTCCCTATATTTCTGACTTCATTTCGGCTAATAAGTGAGGCTATTATTGGGTTTGATGATGCTTTATAAGAGAATTACCTATATTCTTTACACATATCCCTTATCGCCTTATCCAATATCACTCGTTTCTGTAATATATTTTACACTAAGACTGCGGAAGATAACCAGTTATTATACAAAGCTAACTGAATTCACAGACTGAAACAGGTAAACTACCGTAAATAATTACCCACTACGCCTCTTTTCACCTTTGGTGCAACAGCTACAACAAAAAAAAAAAAGCCGTGTACTTACAACTTCTGATTAAGAACTTGCTGTCCTTGTGGCTGGAAATCACTGACCAAGATCCCGATCTGCCGCACATTCTCTATAAAAGTCTCCAGCTGGTTCTCCAGCTGCTCTAAAGACGACGACATAATCCCCTCCCCCTTCGGTTTGTATCTGAGTAGTTCTAGCAGAGTACCTGCCTCAGGCCAACGACCATTACTAGCCCGTTTGTTGTGGGAGAAAAGTTCCAAGTGACGAGGCTGGCTGGCGGATCCGACACCCAACTCCCGCTTTGGGATGAGTTCAGCTATTTCACATCTTAAAGCTGGTTTAACCCTATCTAAACGTCTCAGCGATTTTATATCCATTTATTTGTAGAATATGAACTATATTTAAGTGACACACAACGGCATTAATGCTTGATTAGCTCTGTAAAAAAATTATAAACTGAATCGATGACATGATATGACATGTCAAGCCACAGTTCTAGATGCTGAAAGTGATACAGATTTACAGGCTATTTGGAAAAGAAAAATAATCCCCACCATATTTAACTGTCGCGATATATATCAGAGATGGCAACAATGTGATAAAAGAAGAGCGGAAATGTAATAAAACATTTAGAAATGGAGTGAAACTCGTGACGTCACGAAGCCCAATGGTGTGCCAGCAGTCAATCTGTAAACAAACAAGCGGCTGTACAAGGGAGGACTTTTGGCAACTAGTCGGATGGACAACCAGGTCCTGGATTGGTTATATGAATACTGTATAAAGCAGGATTATGATGATCTGTGCTCATGTAAGATCCACGGTGATTTGAATAGGTACAGTAATTTATAAGATAGATTCGATGCATATTAGTGAAGGGGTTTGGATTAGGGTGGTGCTTTTTAAGCCAGTATTGCACTTTTTTTTTTTTTCCCTGGGAAGCTGAAACTTGAATGGTTCTGAAGTTTTTATAACTACTGTTGATTGTAATTGATGGCTGTAGAGGAATGCTGGGTAGAGTTCTAGTTTAGGGACACCACAGATATGATTTTGAATATCGATGAAATTCGTACCAATGAATTTCTTACACTTTATACAGTTGAATTAGACACATAATATAATTTTCTATTGATTAATACCTTGTTCAGTTACTTATTGAAGTTCAGTGCATACAAAAGAAATAGTTTGTATAAAATATGCAAACAGGTGAAATGTTTGCCAGATATCATTATTGGCTAAACAGTGGATAGAACTATTGAATTCTACAAATCAATGTAAATTAATATTTGCCCTAAGTTAGAGCAAGTCATGAACTTTTATGAAAATACTTGGATACCGGTATTAATTAGTGATGATAGACATGTCAGATATTTAGAAAAGAAGCCTGACTAAGGCTATGAAGGCATTTGTTGGTAATTATGGGAACAATTTTTCATTTTAGTAAATCTGCCACTACATTGTTTTATGTATACTTTTATGTTTGTCTGTATTTGCAGACTCTTCCCTCATTATCTGACACATCTGCTACCACAAGCATGTGATATATTTCTAATATTTCTTTATAAGAGTATCCTGTCTACAACAATTATTGAATCTAAGTGATTATAACTTTTCAGGCATTGAAGCTGAATTTAAGAAGAGAGGCAGAGAACCTGAAATTCCAAAATCTGGCTTCTTGATTTTCATTAGACGTCTTCAAATTACTCTGCGTGGGGACCGTATACTAACAAAAGCTGACCTTGAAGCAATAGTTTGTTTGTTACATGACGTTCTTCGGTATGAGCCATTCCATAAATGTTTGGATTTTCACAAAGCAGTCATCAGACTACTGATAGTAGCAAAGCTGTGGGTAAGTTTAATCATGTTCTACATAAGTATTACCTAATCATCTGTGTGTATATCAGCTAACTAGATATTGAAATACATCTGCTCTATGCATGGGCCCAGTATGTGTGGTTTCACTATTGCAGTTTGTTCATGTTTCAAAAAATCAGGAGGGGCTTCACTTTTGTGGTAAGCTCTTGAACAGGTGAAGCACACTTCCAATGACATGAAACAGAGTGAGAGTGATGTCTAAGACAAACCTTAAAGGAGGCCATTGTCACATGATGATCTGACTGGGGATGGCTGTCTAACTTTTCATGCATCTTTTTAGCTATCCAGCTGACTTATTGTACCTAAGTATTCCTGGAGTCACAATTATAGGTGCAGATGTAATGACCTCTTAGGGTATGCATTCTGTGGCTCTACGGGAAATACATAGATTGATGGATGACCTGAATGATGAAGACAAATATTTATCCTATTTATCAGCTGGAGAGGAAAGTGAAGCAGCAAAACAGCTGAAACATAAAGAAATGTGTCTCTGAGAGCAATTTGAGTGGGAGAAGGGATGAGGGAGGCATGCAGAGGACCCCACAACCCTCTTGTTCAACCTTTGTTTCATGTGGAGCAGCAGATTCTCTAACAGATGTTCCACAGTTTCATGAATGTTATGCTAGGGTTGATGAAGAACTTTGGTAACAGATGACCTTAAAGAGCTAGAATATTTCCAAGCATATTTTGACTATAGAGCACCATTAATAAAGTAGTGCACAGTGTATCATTTCGTTTATATCGTTTAATATTTCTACATGTAAGTTTTTTTCCTATAAAGGAAAATCTGGTTGTTCATAGTAAAAGTAAGAAATGCTTAACCTGGTATGAAAAGAAAAGATATACATTGCTAGTAAAAAGATGCAATACTGTACAGATTTGATTGATTGCTACAAATCTTGTGGATTGTATTGTAAAAAAGCTCGGTACGTTATATTAGTGTTACAGTTAAGTTTTTGGTTATTACCAGTGAGCTAGATACATATAGTAGATGGAATAGAGTATGTAATGTTATGTTTATTTCACAATGTATTTCATTGTATATATGCTATGAATTTCCAGGAACCAAACAAACAAACAATAAAGACTTAGTAAGCTTTTTATCTCTTGTCGCATGTGAGAAGCCTGTGAGAAGTGTTTTAGAATGTGTAAGGTGGCAAGATGCCTGGGGCCCTCATCATCCCCAAGGCCTAGACATCTCTTAAATGTTTACAACATATAACAATGAAGTATCTTTTTTCAGTAATAAGAATACAAAGTATCAGACTGATTAACATGCAGAAGTTAAGACTATATATATAAATGGAACTTTAAAACTGGATCAAAATTAGCTAAATATTCAGCATTTTTCTGCTGTGGCTAGTAACTTGGTTTAACCCATTGCCTTACCATTCAGAATATACTCGGAAAATAAATTATGCAAAAGTAGTTTGCCATGACTTATCTGTTGCTGCTTTTATTTTTCAAGTACAGGCCCAGGATAATTTCATTTTCAGTCAAAAGATGGCAGCACATGGATTGTTTACTAGTTGCTAGTTGATGGGTGGATGGTAAGACGTGTGAAAATCTATGAGGATTTTTCATATTTACCAGCATTTCCTTCCATTTTTTCCCACCAAAATGATTGGCCAAAATTAACATATGATGATGATTGTATGGACTTAAAAGAATCTGGCAGTGAGAGTGAAGTTTGACAAATGGTCTGTGATTTCATTCATTGTTTTGAACTTTTAGAATAAAAGGAACATCTGAAAGTTGATATTCACTTCACCACGAGATGAAAGCAATAGCAAGGAGTATCGATCAACCAGCTAGGAAGCTCATTAATGTTAGACATACTCTTGTCTTTAATAATTAATTTTTGTTTACACATTTTTATGTTGAAATATTATTGTCATTTTGTTAATTTATATATTATATTTCATAGCTAGTGGATGAAGAAGGACTTCATCATGACTTGGTGTTGAAACATCTGCCATATTTCTGTTGGGATTCTGTAAAATCTGACTTTCAGTATCAGGTAACTATGACACTTTATTTTTCTTCTGTATTTGTAACTGGTCTTCATTAAGTATACTTTTTCATAAACATCATTTAAGTAGATCAGAAAGATTTATTCTTTCGCTAAAACTGATAATTTGCTATATGAGTAATCCATGACCCATGCTTATTTAATGAAAATGGGGACCTTCTTCAGTATGTGACATCTGCAGTATGTCTGTGGCACATGTACCAACAGAATGCCAGAAAATATAGGATTCTGTCAAATATGAATTATATAACATGATTTTTTTAAAGGAAGTCAATACATGTAAATCTCTGTGAATAGCTTTTAAATGTTTAGATATCTTTTAAAGAAAGCCAAAATTTAAGATTTTAGATTTCTCTTTCATGCTAAAAGTGCTGAATAATCATTAGATTTTAGTGCCTTGCAAAATCACAAATTAAACCAGACATACAGGAAAATGAAAGCAACAAAGGTGTTCCCTTGCTAAAGAGGTATCAAAATTTCATCTCATCAAAATTATGCTTTGATTCAGAAGACCAGGTTTGCTTAAGATCCAATTTTTTAAGCTGGTTGAGTGTTTGCTTTTTTCATTCACTTGCAGGCATTCTTATGAATACTTCCTCCATCCAACTAAAAAAAAGCTCTTAATATAGGAATATGTTTGGAAATTGAATTTAAGTTTAGAAATACAGCTTTTCTTTTAGGTCAAGTGAATAGTCATTCATGAAAGGAATTAATCTTGGTTACCCTTCTTTCATGAGTTAGTTTTCATTTGATATAGTTTTCAGGTAACATGCTAGTGGCATCTGCTTATTTTTACAGTTTTGGCAGATTCTCTCCAGACATGTACCCATGAGGGACCTTTCTTATGTGCATTTTCAGCAATGAACATCACAGCCAAATGAAGGATTCTTTTGTTAGATTGCGTTTCATTT
The DNA here is from genome assembly GCA_038088735.1 of Panulirus argus. Taxonomy (NCBI): domain Eukaryota; kingdom Metazoa; phylum Arthropoda; class Malacostraca; order Decapoda; family Palinuridae; genus Panulirus; species Panulirus argus. The sequence continues at coordinate 26,860 of JAYMFT010023830.1, forward strand.
TTTACAGTTACTCTCTTCTGGTTATTGTAATTGTTTTTTAATACATTAAAATTGGTAATTGTTGACAACAAAGAAAACATTATTCCATGAAAAGATATATGAGCTTGTTGATGATGTAGCTAAAGCATCAATGATCAATTTTCTCCAGGATGATTACTTCAAAAAGCATTATGCCAAATACATCAGTGCTGCACATGAAGCCATTGAAGCATGTGAAGTTAAGCAGACCAGTGGTCCTAAGCACCTAATTCCAAGATTGCGAAGAGTAATAGACGATTGCCTTCAAGAAGAGCTTCCCAGGTTAAAAGCTGTTTTGATATCCCTTATCCCTTCAACTGCTTTAGAGAAGGTGAGATAAAAGATGGATGCATATTCTACCCGTAGGTCTGCTAAACCTCAGCCCTTTTCCAGTCCGCTGTGTCAAGTAAACATTGATACATATCCTTCTGTATAAGTCTGCTTAAAGAATCCTATGCCAGTTTGCTAATTCACCTTATGAGCCAGGGGAATGGGATGCCCTTGACTATCCAGTAAGGTCCAATAAATAGTCAATGCAACCTTTAGATTGTTGATAGCAATCATGTGCTAGTCAGAAAGAACCATAACTGAATCCTCTGCCCACTAATTTTTAGTTACTGATGTCAGGATTATTGAAATTTTCCTTTATTATTTTTTTTGAAATCTCATCTGGGAAGAGTTAAGAAGTGCTTTACATGAAATGCTAAGGCCATTAGAATTGCATGGGATACTTTTCATCAAGTGTCCTGATTGGCTGGCATATTTACTTTAAAAAAGATTAGTATTCTCTTTAGTTAATTTTTGGAACCTGAGGTATGGATTGAGAGGAATAGGTGAAGTATTCATACTTGTGTTGGTGGAGGTTAAATATTTGTACAATCACAAAAAAATGAACTAATGCAAGACTTGCAGTTGGTAAATATTTTTCATGTCAAAAATGAGATATAGGGGTTCGAAGATGATCACTCATTGCCCTGGTTCTAACCATAGACAATGATGACTAGTGATCATTTGGTATTATTCCCATGAACCTGAAGGTAACTTTTAGGAAACCAGTTTGTTTGAATTCCCAGGGTAGTATATTTCAAAGCTGAGACTTAAAAGAATTGACAGAAGGGGATTACTAGGACTCATGGAGCTTGTAGCATATTTTGACCCAACCATGGTAACTACACCGATTGATTAGATTAAAAGTTTTTTATATTGGGTGGTGGTACCTAACCTTAATTGGTCAAGCAGCTTCATGTTAATTCATATAACAAACAAGACTAGCATAGTAACCAGTTGAAAGATTGCCAGCTTGCTTCATAGTTCCATTCACAAAGAGTAATTTTACAAATGAAAATATCATTTGATAATATTGTAAGATCCTTGATAGAAAGCATTCTTGAAACTAATTCTTGTATAATGAACTTCTTTCTTCAGCTCATTAACAGTGAAGAACTACGAGAAACCTTTTCTAGAGAGGAAGGGCCTGAGTTTCAAATTCTTCTGAACTTCACTAGGAAAGGCATTACAGAAAGTGTCATGAGGGAAGTCACGCAAGCACTTTTGACAATGCATGCAACAATATCTGAGAATCCCCGAACTGTAAGTACATTGGGAACAGCCAAAAATGATAACATCAGTATGGAAAAAGCAAAATCCAAAGAATTAGGGCAAATATGCATGGATGCAGAAGACATCTCACTTGAAAGAAAAGATCAGTGCACCTCCAATCAAGAGTCTTCTGGTGATCATGAAGAACTAGTCATAGTGAATGGACAAATTAAGTACATGAAGAAGAGTATTATCCACCCACTAAAGATATGTGAGGTGAGTGGACTTCAAAAGAAAAGAAAAATTTGTGCAACACACAAAAACACAGATGGTTTGTGTGATGAAGAGCAAAATACCCAGGAAATGCCGATATCACCTGAAGATCTCTATGTTATAACAGTTAATTCCAAACAGTATGAAGTAGTATCTAAAGAGGTTCTAGTTCCTGTTCGAAAGCCTTCTATAAGTTTTAAACAGAAATCTCATTTCATGGAAAATTGCATGGAAACTTCAGACATTCAGGAACTGGAAAACATGATCACAACTTTGGAAAATTTTCTCTCATTATTGAAGGTGAAGCTTGAGCAAGAAAAAGGAAAAAGAGCTGCAGCTGGACTGCAGAGTGTTAGGGATGAACATAGTAATTCAGGAGATGAAGATGGAGATCATTTAGACCATTGTCATGCAAGTACAAGTCATGCTAGTTTGGTTACAGAACAACAACTGACACATCAGAACAGTCAATTAAAGGATGGCCATCAAGCACAAATTTCTTCTGTAGAACCTAATAAGAATCATAACCCACTGAACTCACAAAATTGGCAGAATTGTACTTACAGAATTTCACCAAGTGAGAAATTCTTGATGACAGTTGCATCGGACTCACATGATTTGGGGAGAGAGATGAAAAGCAGTCCATTAAAATCTCTTGAAGATAAAAGTCAAAGAAATAAGGAGTCAGATAATGAGTCTTCCTCCCTTGCATCTCTTTCTTCATGTCAGATGTCATCATATACTCCATCTCAAGCATGTAGCTGTGATCAGAATACTCTTCATTTGTGCTTGAGTGATTCGAGTGATACTTTATCAGAACCAGAAGTTATTTCTGAAGCTTCAGATTTTCATTTAGTAAAAATAAATAACACTAGAAGCCAGGATACAAGCTTGTACCAAAAGGAAATTCTAGAAACATTCTTGAATGATAAAGAAAATAAAAGACCTTTACAGCCTACCTCCCATGCTCAAAACAATGTAATTGCAGAAAGTAGAATCCTATCTGAAGTTTTCTCTCCTCCAGATTTAAGTTCAGAAAGCTTACATTTAGAAACTAGTCAAGAATGTGTTAGTAACAACAGAAAACAAAATGTAGTTTGCGATTATATTTTGCCATCTACATTCATGAAAATTTCATCTAGCAGAATTAAACAAAATATTGATTTAACTCCCACCAGTAAAGGTAAGGTGTTGCCAAAGCAGAATGTGCTTCAAAGCAAACAAAAGACAAGGGCATATGCCAGCCAGCATCATGAAGAAAAAGCTGAAGGTGAAAATTTACAGCTTTATTATGATTCTGATGGCCTTGTAGCTAAAATAAAAACTAAGTCACTTGTGTCATTACCAAAGAACTTGAAAAAGAAGTGTGAAAATCATGGGAAAAAACATTCATCAAGACTGCAGTTAAAGGAATTTGAGCAGGGTCGAAAACATGGTGTACCACTCATTTCCTCAGTATGTACTGCAGATTCTTCACTGTCAGATGATGAAGCCTATGTTACACCTGTAAACAGTCCAGACTCATGCACGAAGCTTTCACCCTTTTGCACTTCATCTCCTAATGATATCTCAGATGCTGAATCATGGGTTTCAGCCCGAAACAGTATGGCCTTATCGCAAGACATAAAAACTATGAAGCCATTGCAGTGTTTAGCTAAAATACATGAAACTGGGGAAAGTTAAATCATACTGGGTATGATTTACATACACCAGTGTCCAACATTTCATAATAATTGTAATATATTACTAAACCAGAACACATCACTGACATTTTATGAAAACAGATTTACAAAATCATACATGAAACTGACAATGTCTTTAATTTTTACGGATGAACGACCATTTTTAACATAAGTGATGGGCAGAATTCCTTTTTATGAACTCTGTTTTAAAAATTCAGTTGTTTGTCAATTTCTTTCTCTAAGAAACTGACAATGTCTTTAATTTTTACGGATGAACTACCATTTTTAACATAAGTGATGGGCAGAATTCCTTTTTATGAACTGTGTTTTAAAAATTCAGTTGTTTGTCTTTCTTTCTCTAAGGAACTCCCTTTGTACTGCATTCATATATTATCTAATGTAGATGGTTTATTCATTTATATTTATATTTATTTATTATACTTGATCACTGTTTCCCGCGTCAGCGAGGTAGCGCCAACAAACAGACGAAGAAAACCCATCCCCCGCATACACACATATATACATACATGCACACATACGCACCGTACATATATATATATATATACATATCAACATATACATATATACACATCACTGACATTTTATGAAAACAGATTTACAAAATCATACATGAAACTGACAATGTCTTTAATTTTTACGGAT
>JAYMFT010023831.1:0-16308 GCA_038088735.1 Panulirus argus
GAGAGAGAGAGAGAGAGAGAGAGAGAGAGAGAGAGAGAGAGAGAGAGATAGAGAGAGAGAGAGAGAGAGAGAGACTCACTCACCATCGAGGAAAAAAGAGCAGCACATGACTTTACATTTCCTCGTGTAATCCAGTTTGCAGCGCCATCCATCTTGTCTTAGGTCCTCTGGAGGCTTCCTTAATGTTCTTTTTCCACGTCGTGTGTCCTTCTCTGCCGACTTATGCATGAACCCATCGCTGGTGAGCCACCGATGATCTCATCAGTCTAAATTACCTTCATCAATTTATCGGGTTTAGATGTATTATGCATTTTTACCTTTGGCCTCAACTAATTTGTTGCAATCTTGCAGGTTGACCTGAAACACAGTAAGCAGAAGAAGGGCAGCAACATCGTCAAGGTGGGCATCGACCTGAGGGAGTTCTACATGTCAGTCGAATGGGACATCCTTGAGGTACCAGCACGAAGAAACCAGGAGTACATCCCTGGCGAGATGGAGCCTTACCCAGGTAATGTTGCCTCTCACAGGAACCTAACAAGAGCTCTTGAGACCTTTCAGGTATTGCTGCTTTGCAAGATCTGCTGGCGATTTCTCCTGCGTAGCTAACTCACCCTTGGTCCTCCATTCCCTCACTTTTGGAAATGTTTTGTTGCAGTCCTTAACATCTTAAAATATTTGACTGGTTGTGGCATAAGTCTTCTTCCTTCCGTTGGCTTTACTTTTTATCTTTGCTCTCTCTCTCTCTCACTCTCTTCTATATTGATTTGCTCTTGTGATAAGAATTATATTAGTAATTTGGATATATAATAATAGGGTGTATCAGGGGGCAAAGGTTCTGGAAGCATTGGAAAATGTGTAGAGGGAGAGGTCACTATTTGGGAAGACAGAAATAGGTATGTTTGAAGGCGAGGCATGGATTATGGACAAGGACGTGCGGAGGAGGGTGGATGTGTTGCAAATGAAATGTTTGAGGACAATATGTGGTGCAAGGTGGTATGATCGAGTAAGTAATAAAAGGGTAAGGGAGATGTGTAGAAATAAAAAGAGTGTGAATGAGAGAGCTAGATAGAGTATGATTAAATAGTTTGGACAGTTAGAGAGAATGAGCGAGGAGAGTTTGAGAGAGGGGATATGTATCTCAGAAGAAGAGGATACGAGGAGGAAGGGGAGACTGTGTTAGAGATGGAGGGACCTGAACAAGTAGGAGGGTGAAAGGCTTGCAAGGGATGGAGTGAATTGGGTCGACGTGCAGTCAGTGGGCTGAACCGGGGCATGTGAAGCGGCCGGGGTAAACCACGGAAATGTCTGCGGGCCCTGGTTTTGGATCGAGGACTGTAATTTCTGTGCATTATACATGACAGCTAGAGAATGGATGTGAGCAAATGTGGAATGTCTTCGTCTGTTCCCAGCGCTACCTCGCTAACGCGGGAAACGGTGATCATATATATATATATATATATATATATATATATATATATATATATATACTTGTAAAAGTCTGTAATTGTATTTATGCATGTATTTAAACAATATATCTATGCATTAATCTTTGCATACACGCATGCTACATACCATATGTATGCCTATACCTACATTATGATTCTTGTATGTATGTTATTCATATTGTTACTTGTGCCTGTGTACGAATGTTGGGCAGCTTGTTGGATGTGATCCAGCCACCGGCTAAGGCCCCACCAAGCCTGACTTAAGCTGTCTCATTTCTCCTCCCAGCTCACACACACAGACACACTCACACACACCTGCTGGTTAGAAGAAAATATACGTGTGTATATATTTCCACCTGCCTGGGAACGTTACATATCCACGTTCCTGGAAAAGTGTCTGCTTCACGTTTCTGGAACACTGCCTGCTCCAGGGCCATGGAATACCACACGGTCCTGGACCTCCATACTTCTTTGTCTGGTTTCTGTGGGTGAAGGTATTGCTAATGGAACCATTAGGGAAGGTTTCTTGAGCTCCAATTTAGTGAAAAGACTTGTTCCAGGCGACGCTTTACGGCCAGCAGGAAGAAACACACACACACACACAGGTACAGTTTCATCGTCAGCCACACATTCTCATTCTCGAGCCCTTTCCCCGCGTTTCCCACCATATCAGCTCACATAATTCCATTTAAAATCATGTCAGTGCGTTACGTCCTCATTCATCTCGACACTATTCATCTCTGTCTGTACACACATCTGGCCAACAATTGGTGATCTGAATGCGAGAGTTATGATAGTGGCGCTAAAGCCAGCTGCTCTCCCGCCACTGACGCCTCTCACTGCTCCTCTCCCTCCACTGACACCTCTCACTCTCGGCAGATATCACCTTCAACCTGACGATGAGGCGGAAGACGCTCTTCTACACCGTCAACCTTATCATCCCCTGCGTCGGCATCTCCTTCCTCACCGTGCTCGTCTTCTATCTTCCCTCGGACTCCGGAGAGAAGGTGATCTCTGGCCCCTGCTCACTCTCAGTGGGCGGTGCAACTCGGTGTCAGGGATGGTATTAGTGGCTCTCAGGGGAGGTGTCTGTGGCTCTCAGGGGTGGTGTTAACGACTGTCAGAGATGATGTCAATAGCTGTCAGGTGTGATGCTGGTGGCATCAGGAATGCTTTGAGAGGATCAGTGAGGGTAGCTGAGGCCAGCGATGGCTTCTGGGGGTGTGAGAACCCGAGGTGTATGTGGGAGGAGGCGAGACAGTGACTAGGAGGGCGGGGCTTTACCTTGGGATACTGGGATACTGGGGCACTTGGTAGCGTAAGGAAGACTGGGGTTCTATCTAGGGACGTAAGGATTCGTGTAGGTGTAAGGGAGGATGCGGATGTACCTGGGTCCTTGGAGGAACTGGGGGTTGTAAAGGAGGAAGTATAGTGTAGTGGTTATAGTTGTGATGAGAATTAGACAGGAGTTTGTTTTTTGTCTGACCTGTTCCGGTGAAACTGTCGAAGCTAGTTTTGCGATATCTTTCCTGTACGGTCGTCACTGCTCCCGGCTAAACTGGTGGTCTGTGAAGTAAGAAAAAACATCAGTGGTTTTAGTGAGTTTTACTCGTCAAGGTCAGAGACGCAGTCTAGAACGATGATTCGAGCAAGAGGGTCATAACCAGATCCCGAAAGTTGTGCAGCTTCAGTATTACGTGTGGGAGATCGTCCTTAAGCACACCTGGTAGGTTCTAGAGAGCATTGTTTATGGCTGGTCACACAGAGTTAGGATAGTTTAGTCTATCTGGAGAGGTGATGTGGGTGCTGGCGAGGAACCTTGGTGATGATGACGTCCCTTAGGGTCCAAATACGCAACAGGTGGCATCTCAGTGATGAGGTTCAAGACTAAAGGTCACATTCATTAAATAACTGGAGTCCCTAATGGGACGTCTCAGTCTGAAATGTAGATTTTAAATCTTTCCTCAGTTGGGTTATAATTTTATGGATATGAGAGAGAAGCTGGATACCTCCATAATACGCTTGGAGGAATATTTGATATTATTCATTTGTACTCTTTGAAATTGCTCGCGAGAACGAGTTTACCTCTTCAGGAATGCTTTGACAAAATCAAATTGACAGTGACTACTGATAATCAAGAAGGTGCAAGGAAGGAATTTACAAATTTATTATTGCAAGGAAGTTAAAGTTTCCAGGAAGGCGTCCAGATATCTGGATGTTGCTGGAATATAGAGGAATGACTCGTACGTTCATTTAGGTAATGCTGGAGGGAATATGAAGAGTAAAGAAATAAGAAAAAGCGATAATGACGAAGAGAGATGAAACATAAAAGATAAGTGGACATAACATTATAAGAATTGATTATAAGGCTGGGAAAAGAATGTAGACCAAGTATAGTCGACAGCTGACGGTCTGGGACAAAGAGAGACTGCTGAAGACTTTGAGCGAGAGGAAAAGGCGTTAAAGCTGTCTTCTGTGTCAATATGCACACCATTTTCCACCATCATTGCACTTAGTACATACTGGATCTTCTTCAAACATTCTTGTTGCTATCCTGTCCAGACCTTCAATTGTTGAAGATCCGGGACATGTTGCAATTCCGGCATCTGGTGATGGCCCGGTAAATGTTGCAGGTCCGAAACATGCTGAAGGTCAGGTGTATGATAAAGGCCGGTCACCAGATGAAGACTCCGCTCATTTTGAGCTAAGAAAAAAGTGAGCTACACCGTTTCTCTGTTGAGTTAAATAAACCTTATAACAGGGGCACCTCGAGGAAATGGACCGTTCAGGTTTACAGGAGCAATGAATCCCAAAGGGAACTATAAGCATCGTAAAGGCAATGTTTGAGGTGGCGCAAACAGCAGTGAGAAGAAAGCGAGGAACTGAAGATTGTTAATGATAAGGCTGAGGTTCCGCTGTTGTCTCTGGTTGGGTGGGATTCCACTTAGGGGCAGAATAAAGGCTTGTGGTTGTCAAATGAGGTCACCCGCTAATGACTCAGGAATGGTCGATTGCCTCCTTAGTCTCCAGCAGTAACAATGGTGTCAGTACTGTAGGTCAGGTCAGGCCAGGCCAGGTCAGGTCAGGTCAGATCAGGTCAGGACAGGTCATTTCAGGTTACAAATTGTAACGCTACCAGGAAGAGGTTGATCCCTAGCCTCTGGGAATATCAGTTCTCTGAGCGCCCGCCCAGCAGCAGCAGGTCATAACATACTCATCGCCAAGGGAACGTTACTACAGTGGAATCGCTGCTTCTGGGGAAAAAGTGGTCAAAATGTAAACGTCGCCAGAGTGAAATCACTGCTGGGGAAAACGATGAAGGAAACGTTGTTCTTGTGAAATAACCGCCGGAGGAAGCGTTGCCACCAAGGAAATGTTTGTAGAGTGGAATCAATGGTGCTCAAAGGTTGACCTCTGTCTCTACAAACACAGCCGCCCATCGAGTACCTCTCCTGCTGGCGTGGAGTGGACCAGTTTGACCCAACACGAAATGGGACACAGGTGACCCCTGGCGGACCAGGTGGAAGTGGTGGCTCTTGCCAATCAAGTCACTGACAGGGTCTCATCCTGACCCCTACCGCACCATCTGCTGGCCTCGTGGTTCTCCCACGTCGAAGGTCATATTTTTATTAGGGATAAGGTCATGACGGAGTTGACACACACTCGTGCTCAGAGAGCACCGACGCTCCATTATTGTTTATATCAGACATCTGAAGCTGCCAGTCTTTTAATAAGTTAATGGAAGATAAGTTAGTAAACAAATTGGGCGAAGGTTGGATGTTCATCAAAGGATAAACATGTAAACAATGTTATATGCTTAAGCTTTTGCGTTCAGAATCTTAAAGATTTACTTAATTTCTTGTTTAGTATGCTGGGGATTTTTATTCTTTCCTTAGGCTCAATTAAGTGCTTCTTTCATTAGTTATTTCATGACCTTATCAACCATTTCATTGCCATGTAGGCTTTACAGAAGCACAATTTTCCATGTCACAGATATATATAACCAAAGGCAACTGCCAAAAGCTTTTATCCGGACGCTTCAGTTATCCGGACGTTTATCTAGAGCATACTAGCATTCGGATAGATGAAATCTGAGGGAGAAAACTAATGTATATCCTTTTGTATGTATACATATGCATGGATGTAGTGCTGTTGGGATGTGTTCTATTGTTGGAGGAACAGGAAACTTACCTCGAGGAAGGAATTTAAATAGATTCAGAAAGTTTAGCAAACATTGTGAAGGTATTCATAGTTGTGTTGGAGTGGCGTATCTTCATATTTTGTCTGGAGTCTTGTGTCGTCGGGAAGAATGGATCAGTGAAATGTCATCAATCAGATCTTGTTCTCTCTTTGCTTCTTCCTTCTTCTTCTTTTTCTATTTTCTTCTTTCTCTTTTCTTTCTCTATCTGTCTTTGCCCTTCCTTCCCTCCCTCCTTATCTTCATTTTTTTCTCTCATTAAAATCCACTGAGGACTAGTGGAAGATCTGAACGAATTCGCCTCTGGTATGGAAGGGAACAAAGTGTTTAATTAAGGGATTTAGAAAATTAAGGGAAAAGCTTTAAATTCCCTGACAGAAAATTGAGGAGACATTTAAAGACATGACTCTTTTCAATGGGGAACTTAGATCAGCTGGAGGTACTTGAAGCGACCGGGAAAAAATTGAAATTCCAGGATTAGTAGATTTTTAAAACGCCTGCGTCTTTGTTGTGAGTGTTAGTCATTTCAAAACATGATTCTGAATGGAAATGGTAGTAATTCCAGACCACATCCAGTAATCAATCTCCAGGTAGGGAGGATCTAATTACCAATCTGGTAATTAGTAATAAAGACATATATCTTCAGGAACTACATGTCTATAGTTCCCTGAGACTGCAAATTGTAGCTCCCCAGAGACTGTATTTGTATAGTTCCCCAAAGATTATATCTGTATAGTTCCCCAGAGGCTGTACCTTGATCGCATGATTCCAAAAAGACTATATATATTGATTAACGGAGAGTTTCCTGAAAATATCAGATCTGCATCGTGAGTTAGATCTTCAGCAGGAGAGCGATTAAGTTTGGCGGAGGAAGATTCTCAAATTCCGAAGAAAATGTTAGGAGAGGATTTTGTGTATCAGAAATTCTAAGCAACAGTTACAAGTTTTAAGGAATAAGTTAATCCCATATTACTGGAAACTATAAACCAATCACCCTGGTGTGACCCAACCCCCAAAGCCTGCAGCAATTATCGAGGAGGCAGCAGAGAATCACATGAGGAGATTCCAGTCCTACAGTGCAGGATCATGTGAGGGAATTTTCATTCCCTTGGCACGGAATCCTATTTAAGGGACTACCGCGGACGGCGGGATGGGCCTCCGACCGGAGGCATCCAGGTGACGAGTTGATGAGTGCGGAAGGGTTGGAGGGAGTTTCTGGGAGGGGAGGAGGGGGATGAGTTGAAGGCTGGGTGGGTAGGGGGATATGTGGGGGAGGGGAAGGGACGCGAGGGTAGGGAACGGCCCAGGGAATACGAGGTGATGGGGGCAATCAGCAAGGAGGAGTCGGGATAGAAAAGGGAGGACTGGACGAGGGGAAGGGAGATCAAGGAAAGGGAGGGAATGTAAGGAAAAGGAGAAGTGGAATGGAGAGATACATTAGCATCATGAAATGAGCCAGGAAGATGGGTACCTAGTGAGGGTAGCAGCAGGAGGGGAATGATGAGGATGGGTATCTTTTGAGGGAGGAGTTCTTGGTAAGGAGGGATGGGTACTTGGTGTGGATGGATACATGTTGAGTGGTGGATACCTGGGAAGGGCAGCGAGGGAAGTGAGTGAGACGGATGGGTATTTGGTGGGTGTTCACAACACCAACAACGGATCGCTGATGGTACTTCTGTCCCAACCAACTCCAGCTTGCTGGACAAATTTCTCTCTCTGTGGTGTGGTGCAGAGTGTCATAATGGCAACTGTATGTCACGTGTGTTACTTCCAGGACTCTTGCATGTACGCTAAACCTGTATAATTCTTGACAGTAGTTATATATATCAAAACTAAATAAGAAAAAAGATAACTATAAGTACACTAATTCATGCTTTTAATTTCTTTTACCATGCTCTTTCATGCAGTTTGCAATCAGCTTGACATAGAACTTATAGTAAACTTTTCGTTATAATCAGTATAAACTCATTTCTCATGGCTGGTGTTCGTCAGTACTTTCTGAGGTGACTCTTGCCTTTAGTTACCCATCGTAACTCACACTAGAATTTCACTTGATAAACACTCAATGATAAGCATTAGCAAACGTGCTCCAATGTTTTGATTAGTCTGACAGTTGATATCGTTCCAGTTGTCTTTATGTTTACCTTTGTTCTGTAGTCTGATTTTGATCATAGATTCTTAGCATTCAGTTGTAACAGTAGTTAACAGATTAGATGAATGTTGACAATAATAAGTGTCAGGATTTTCTGTCACACGCTCCATAGCTCTGTCCTAACCAGTTTTCAGGATTTAACCTTACTACATTTCTCTACTTTAATGGCTAGTGTCAGTCGTCCTGACTCAAGTCTTTACAGGTTCTAAGACGCGCCTAAGCAGTAGCCAGCTCATCCGACCTGTGATGCAACGGATCTTTGGCTGTGTCAAGGTTTCTTCTTTATGGCGTTCGTTCTGATTTTATACAGACTTGTTCCTTAGAGACAGACAATGGGGTTCGAAATATTTATCAGGAGATCAGGACTACTCAGGGTGGAGTTGCTGACCGACCTTCATCACAGCAACTGAATGTGTATGATGATGTATATTCATTTCACAGGTATATGTAGATGCTTTTGTTATGCTAATGCCATCCATGCTAAGCTATTCTGAACATCCTGATGCTTAGATATGCTACGAATATAAAGTATAAAGATGTAAATTTCATAAAGCTACAAATGTTCAGATATACTCAACAAACTAAGTATATCGATTACACGATAATTAATGGCATGTTAGTGTATCGAAACGTAAGTTACTCAAGCAATGAATAAAAGTTGATATTTATCAATATTTTAGTTCATGTGGTTAGAAAAAAGATGTATATTATGATAAAAGAGCATTTACCAATGAATATGATATTTGTGTCGTGCAAATACTTTACTAGATTTACAAATGTCCGTGAATATTATAGCTACGCGAATAACTAAATAGTTTCTGAAATACATATTGTCTATTGCTGTGTGCAATCTGTCAACTTTTCCGGAGTTTCTAGTTTATCTCATAAATCACACGGTTACTAGAAGGTCAATTACATCTTTTTTAAAGCTCAGGAACTTTACTCATGACAACATTCCTTCCACAGATGTCGGAATCTTCCATGGTAGCAGAGAAGACAAAGTTATGCCATGGTATTTGGCTAACCCTCCCATGTGAAAATACTCATTAAACGATATTTACCTTATGAACACACCTGCAGTATAACTGAGCATGTGTCACGACATCTTGTCTTTGACCTATCACAACAGAGGTTAAGACAGCAACAAATGCACTTATACTGTGTGTTATAACATCACCACCCTCACTAACCCCCAGGTATGACAGTATCAACACCTCAGCTCTTGACCCTCTAACTCATCTGCCAGTGCGGGAGGTCTTTATTAACTCACGCCCGGACATTTTCCTTAAGCTTGCTAATCTTTCTGCGCCACCTCAGCTTGCCAGCTTTACAGGTGCTAGAGGTACCAGCAACTTGGGAGCATGAGGGAGTACACAGAGCAACCTGTAGTGTGGACTCTGGCTAGACTGTACCACCTACCCCCACCAAAACCCCGATATCCAACTCTACTTCAGGACGAACTTCTTTTCTCTTGCAATGCATGCGATTCTTGGTAGGACGCCATGCATAAGCCAATCAAAGAGCCCCTCCCTCACTCCAGTTTTGGACCAATAGGAGAAGGCGACGGGCGTGGCTAAGTAAAGTATATCACAGAGTATCGTACGAACAGGATGGATTCTTGCCTTCCCATTGGATAGGCTCTAACTTTCGTGATTAGGTTCCACCCCTCTCGTGTCCGTCACTCGACTCTGAATTCTTAGTCATAAACAGCGTGTAAGTGTAACAGAATTGATGAGACATCGAATAATACATTGCTCTAGTAATCATATAAAACTTCTTTAGTGTTGGTAATACAAAGTAAATGAATCAGGCAATCATATCTAGAAAAATGTTTATATTTTCTAAAAGTCTTCAAGATTAGCGTGTTAATACTTTGATCAACTGAGCTGTGAAGCCTTGATTGAACTTCATGACAAACATCAGCAGATCATCTCGACTGTTTCTATACCCGGGTACCCGAGCTCACCTGCCTCCCTCCACCTCCCTGCATGAACTGCAGGTAGAAGTTTCGATCTATCAGCCTCTAGGTATCAACAGGACACTCCCTCTTCCCCACTGACGACTTGAACCATTAAACCAACGTTCTTAAATGACTAACCAGACCATGTGATGGATCAGTTGAACACCTGAACCTTATTGAGCTTTCTGAACCTTACTGAGCCTCCTGATTGATCAGTTGAACGCCTAAACCTAACTGAACCTCCTGACTGACCGGCTAAACACTTGAGCGTTGCTGAATCTCCCGATCATACACATAAACAAAAGACAAAATACTGCAAGTGACCAGCATGAGAACACAGGACTCGTTTATCTAAACCCACGTAAACCACTAGCTTGCCTAAACCTTCGTACTTACCAACAAGTACCTAAAGCTAAAGGTTTAACTAGTTAGCTTAAACCGCCGCTTTAACCACCGTAACTGGGCCAGCAATTTAGCTTTGCCATCAGCTATCTCAGCTTTCAATGAGTGCCTCTCGTCTTCATCAGCTTCCCTTCCTTGGTCCTAAGTACCCCCCACTCTGTCCTATCTACCCTCCACTTTGTCCTATCTACCCTCCACTCTGTCCTATCTACCCTCCACTCTGTCCTATCTACCCTCCACTCTGTCCTATCTACCCTCCACTCTGTCCTATCTCCCCTCCACTCTGTCCTATCTACCCTCCACTCTGTCCTGTATACCCTCCACTGTCCTATCTACCCTCCACTCTGTCCTATCTACCCTCCACTCTGTCCTATTTACCTTCCACTCTGTCCTATCTACCCTCCACTCTGTTCTGTCTACCCTCCACTCTATGCTAACGGTCTGCCATCTGCTCTGTCAGGCTACCCTCCTCCAGCGACCTGCCCATGTCAACATTTCATCTTCCCGGTCCGCTCGTATGCTTACAATCTCATTCCATTTCATCTCCCCCTCTGGTCTGACAGGCGCTTAGCTTCTTCCGGTGTTAATATTCAATATTAACAATATAACAGATGTAGAGATAGTTCTAATAGCACAGTTAATATTGAGAAGAACAGGATTACTGGGGTGTGAGGTCCCTTTATGGCTTTACTGAAGCCCCAGTCTGACCTTTGGTTGGGTCAGAGTGTGACGTCACTCTATTGCTTTACTGCTGTTAACCCAATGCAGGCCCTGGTCAGTCAGCTTGTGACGTCACCATAGACCTTAACTACTGCTGACCCGATCTAGACCCTGGTCAGGTCAGAGTGTGATGTCATAACTTTGCTGACTGTCTTGCCAATTTGCCTGATGTTTCATTTTCAGGATTTTCATTGTTATTGTTAAGCATGGAATAATAATGTTAGTCCTCAGGAAAAAGGACGTGTTTTTAGAATATTTGAACAAACTTGATATTCTCTCACAACTTGCTGTGGAATTTCATTACAGCAGTTAAAAAAAAAAACTATGCAGTAAAGCAGATCATTTTTATAAATAATACGGAGATGAGACTGATACCTGATTAATCTTTATCTCAACAAAAATTGCTTTATTATCAATTATCTTTATGACAACCGACTTTAACTTTACTCACTTTTGGGTTCGTTTATCAGTTATCTGCAACTGGAACTGATTTCAACTTTCACTTTAGACTCAGGCTAACAGTTATTGCATCATGTTTAATTTGGTCATTATAAACGTTGGTTCTCCGTTTCATTACAATTCTAACATTACACTGTGTTTCATACGGTTAATTTATCAATGCTCGATATAGTCAGTTCGATAATCAGTTTTCCATGCTCAGTGGAGACAGTTTAACAGTTAATTTAACAGTCACTTTGCCATGCTCATTACAGATATTTTAACCGTCAGTTTGCCACTTTTAGTAGTTAGTTTAACCACCATTCAGTACAGTCATGACGCGCGCTACGTGTAATTCACGAGATGAAATTCAAGCAAAGTTTACAGAGCAAAACACAACAGCGTGTTACACTTCAGTTTGGTCCGGTTCGTTCATGCAAATAAAACCAATGAGGGACACTGGGACTAAATTAAAATTTTTGGGATTGAGTTTCATTTTTTGCCTCCTCGTACAACAAAGTTGGGCAATTAATTCATTGAAGAAATGTAGAGAAAAAACTATTAACATTGATTGTGCGTTATGTGGCTGGTCAGCATTGCTTGCAGAAATTAAAGGTAATACGGCGTGTCACATTGCCTTCGTATTGAGGAAAATAGACCTTTGTGATCTTTAGTAAGTTTAACTTTGTTTCGTACCCTTTAATGGCAGTCCATTTTAGAGGCATCAGGGGTGCGATACACGGGACCTGCCTTCCTGCTAGGAACTTTGTAAGTTAAGATGCCAGTCCGTGCGTCCAGGACCAAAGACAAACACCTATATTGGCTCTGAACCTGCTTTAAACCTATTCTAATGATCTAAACTTGTTTTTTTAATAGACTGACGTTATTACATGTAGAATAGATAAAGTAAGATTATTTCATCGTCAAGTGAGATCTTCATGGTCCTGTAACAACACCGCTGACAAACAATGTTCACCAATAAAACGATTGATACTCACGTTACTTTTCCGACCTCACGTTTAACGATAGTTTCCTCACCAAGGGGAACGAGGTTACAATAATAGCGTCATTCTGTTACAAGTCAAAGATTTGCGACATAACGCAGTTTGTTCAGAAAACATGAAAGCTGGTTCTATAAATCATATGAATACTGTATAAAGTTTTCATATTCTTGTGGACCATTAGGTTAGAATTATGCACGGAAATGTGTAAGGTTACCTTTGTTGCTGTATTATCTTAATATTGAACAGTTTTTTTTTTAATGAAGTGTTATGTATATTTATATTGTCGAGACAAACAGCTGTAATTAATATTCATCAAAAGTATTTAGAAATAACCGATTTCTAGAAAAAACTTTTAGTATGTAAAGTATTTTCTCTTTAATTCTTTTCCTTCAGATGTTAAGTATGAACATAAAACCACTTGCACTCTTACTGTGTATGTGGCCCTTTTCTGATGGAGTCGAAGCCCCGTATGTGATTACTATAACGCTAATTTGCTGTGACCTTGTTGGAGAATTTCGCCTTCAACTTCGCAACTCTTTGCAATTTCTTATTTGATTTGATTACTTGAAGATGATCTTGTATATCTGTGAAGAAGGATCTTAGAGTGTATGGCGTTAACTTTGTCTCGGATCATATTCATATGACTAAAATATGCCTTTATTATTCTCCACCGTCGCAACTCAAATGTACGTGGCATTGCCGGTAATTTCGATCACACGTAATTGTTATATTCAACTTTAATTTTACCAGTGCTTGATAACTGTGGAGGGAAAACATTGTCTGATCTCTCATTTAGAAACTGAATTATTTGCCATGAACGAATTGATAATCGACTTGGTAATACAATCAACAGACTTTTTTTACCCAAGACTAAACAGACTTGTGACTATGATCATTCCATCTCAGTTGACTACTAAAAGACTAACACTATTTACAGGAATCCTAAATTCCAAACCCCAGTTCCAATTCCCCGTACTTACCCTCACGGGACTCCTACACATCCTGTAACTCACGTTCCCTAAACCTGATCATACCTAATCGATTCCCTTGTAAACAAACGTACCGGTTACCATGTCTGTATAAACTACACGACGCATCGATAAAATCAAACAGTAGAATCAATATACCAAGAACGACCACCATAAACTACCGAACCCCACTTTTTAGAAATCTCCAGAATGCTAACAGGCAAAACGAGTCCTTCAGTTGTTTGTGGGCGAAGGAGGAGGAAGAAGAGACTCACGTACCCAGGCCAGCCGTACCAGTCTAACCCCTCAAGGTGACTCAGCCCCATCGCCATAAGGGCGCCGCCCCCCGACCAGTGGTCTAACCTCCGGCCAACCTGCAGGTGACTCTGTGTATCTCCATCCTGCTCTCCCTCACCGTGTTCTTCCTCCTGCTGGCCGAGATCATCCCGCCTACGTCGTTGGCGGTGCCGCTGCTGGGGAAGTACCTGCTCTTCACCATGATCCTGGTGACGCTCTCCATCTGCGTCACAGTCGGCGTCCTGAACGTACACTTCAGGTGAGTCCTCGGTCTCGTCGTATGACGGTGTGTCCTGTGGAGGGGGGGTGGGAATCCCTGATATTTCCCTTTATGTTGTTGTCTGTGTGTCTGTGGATAGTCCACATCTGTGAACCTCGTAAAGTGTCGAGGGCAAATGGTACATGCAAGTATAGGTTAGATACGTAGTGCAGTGTGTATTAAAGCGGTGAATAGATCATTATGACATTTCCACTGTCCAGTTATTATGTCTCTTTCAACAGGAGGAAAATTGATTATTTTTGCCGTTTCTTCTTCCTATTTTCTTACCAAAAATCAGCAATCTAATCCTGGATTTTGATTAGTCGCTGTTGGGGGTCGCTTTTGATTCTTTTGGTATCTTTTTAATGATGTTTTGTTTTATGCATCATTTCCCTGAAAGGTCAATAGCTTTAGTGACGATATGTCTGCCTTGATCCGTCAGGTTTCGAGGGTGGAGTGAGGACTCGTTTGTCAGGGGGTAAAGTAAGAATGAATCTGTTGGAAGGAACCAATCTCTCTACACTTGAAACTTTGGCATTTCTAGTTTCCATATATATCCGTGTTTACAGCAGAGCTTAGGAATTATTCGGTACATGATTTGTATTCTTATCATGTCTGCCCATTCAACACAAAGCAGGACTCTATGTCACAACGGTTCTTCCAAAGAACCAGAGTAATAGAACAGCTGCGTCAGGTTGCGTTTGTCTGCGTACCACAGGCGGTTGCCCTCTGTTCTGCCACCCTTGGTAAACAGAATAACAGATCAGGTTCTCTGAGAGCCAGCGGCTGTTTGAGGTGCACTTGTTGTTGTTCTGGACGAAGGGACACCCCAGGTCGCAGTGTGGCCCCGGGGACATGGCCTTTGACCCTGGACACGCCAACAAATCCGAGTAAACCCTAGACGACGGGACGCCCCAGGCTCCAAGACCTGACCTTTGACCCTCGACAAGTAAACAAGTTCCAATCATTCGCTTAACGCACCCGAGGGCAAGACTGTGTACGAGTGTATGTTGGCCATTTGAAGGGTTAGGTCAGGCTCCCCTGAACTTTATTATTCGCTGACGGGGTTGGTCGCGTTTAGTTCGTGGGGTGTTTTAGTGATTGTCTTTTGTTGTTTCAGTTTTGTCGTTGCGCCTCCTCGCTTTTCTCTCTTTTTACTCGACTGCTGCCTTGCCTTACGTCTCCAATCCAAACATCTCTCGTGTTACATCAGTGCCGGTGTACTTTTCCTCAACATTTTAGGCTTTAGCAATACCTCTGTTCCCTCAGCTTCGTGGTAACCAAAATTTATTTAGGAACATCACTTTTTTACCTAAAATGTTACGGGAATTCAGCCTCCTTCAGTTTCTTGATCGTCAGTAACCCTAATTTTCCTTTGCGTTCTCGCTACCTGATTTTCCTCAGTTATGACGTTACTCCATCCAGTGGAGGTACAGTTCAGTTGCGGACTACCTTTGTCTTCTCAGCAGCTGAATTGTCTCGATTTCCTCAGCTGAGGTGATGATTCAGTTTCCTCAGTCACGGCGCTCCCTCGTTTCCCTAATAACACGGCTGCCTCAGTTACCACTCTGGGGTCGATATCCAGCATCAGTTGATCGCCTTCTCTCACTAAGACACGTAAAGGGACATCACTCTCTCAGACTACACCGCGAGGCTCTCTTATATTGTGAAACCTAAAAGCTACCCTACACGACACCGAGGGACATAACAACCTAAGACTACACCAAGGGCCATCCCTGTAGACTACACCCTTCTCACCATCCAGCTCGCCGTCTCAGGACGAGACAGAAGATGGCGCTTCGTGTCTCTTTGATCCTGGATGGGAGCCACTCATCAAAGGTTCAGTGTAACGAACAAGAATATTATCACTGCCAGGTTCCGGCAAGTTAATGACGTTAATCCCAAGTTAAGAGCCTCTGAAATACGCTCTGGGAAGTAATCTTACCCGTGGGAGTAATTCTGAACCGGGGATTAATCCTACTCGTGGGAGTAATCGCGCGCGGGGATTTAATCCAGCTCGCGGGAATATTCCCGCCATGGGATGTAATCCCGCTCATGAAAGCAACCCAGCTCAGGGAATTAATCCCACTAATGAAGGTAATCCTGTTCATGCGAGTAATCTCATCCGTGGAAATATCATAGAAAAGAAATTGAGGCGATGACAAATGTTTTTCAATATTTGCTCACGGCGTACGCATACGCAGCTCACGCTCAACATGATTCGCGCAAGGGCTCTTCAGGGGCTGGAATCCTGGGTGCGTCAGTCGGCCCACACCCAGCCCAGCTGTTCGTCCTCCTTGTCG
Organism: Panulirus argus; assembly: GCA_038088735.1. Lineage (NCBI taxonomy): Eukaryota > Metazoa > Arthropoda > Malacostraca > Decapoda > Palinuridae > Panulirus > Panulirus argus. Next base: position 16,147 of record JAYMFT010023831.1, read on the forward strand.
ATAAATGGGTACCTGGCTTAGGCCGGTGTGTGTGTGTGTGTGTGTGTGTGCGCGCAATGCATATAAGAGTAAAGATATAGTAAATTTTGGGGTGGTTCTAGCTCTGTTTCCTTACTTGACAGAGTTGAGTCGAAAGCAGTCTGACTTATAAACTGTCCCAGG
>JAYMFT010023842.1:0-16308 GCA_038088735.1 Panulirus argus
AAACTATCCCTCTCTCTCTCTCTCTCTCTCTCTCTCTCTCTCTCTCTCTCTCTCTCTCTCTCTAACCCTTGCTCACTCCCCTTCCTTTTTTTTTTCTCTCTCTCTCTCTGTTCCTACGGTCAGTCATATGATTTTCCTGGAAACACGTTAGTTTTCTTTTGTTTCTTTTTAATCAATAGTGAGAAGGAACCGCATCAAATGTTCCACGAAAAATAGGTAAATGAATAAAAAAAAAAATAGATCTATCTATCTCGCAGATATTACTGAACAGGGAAAAGAAATATGACTTTTCCTTATTTTTTTCTTACCCGCAAATCGTAAGTTAGTCCAAATGGTAAGCGTTAGCGCTGGATCTCTTCCGGGATAACGCTGCACACACACACGTACGTACACCTAAAGCCATCGGACGAATGTCACGCTCTCGGGTCCGCGTGAACTTAACAGAGAAATTGCTGGCGAACGCGAATCTTTTAAACAGAAGCTTTGATCAAAGAGCATCGTCCAGTATTTCAGAATTGCTTTTGAATAGTTCACATAACTTTCCAAGAGCATTTTTTTTTTTTTTTTGTATCTTGTGTAATGTGTCTGGTTATGACCTTTGAATATGGGGAGCTAAAATTTAGCATAAATTCTGTAATATTGTTTTACGTTGGTATGAAATCTATTCATGTAGAATATCTATAAGTAAAAAAGATTAAACTGAATTTTATTAAGATAGAAAATACCGTGTTTTCTTCATCGTTGTTGCGAATTCATTTCCACAGATATTTTCATGTCTTGCGTCAACTGGAAACCTTACTTACCGTGTAAAAAGATTTGCGTTTAGTGTAGAGACGGGTTCAAAATCCTTGGGATAGTTAATCCCCCGTAAGTATATGGAAAGACTTAAACCTCCTCCATGTGTCTTAGATTCAGATTTCTGAGTGTGAGACGCAAGTAGACTTGGGCCCTCTAATCTCTCGCCTGCTCTCTCTTGTGGAAGGCTACCCCATACTCTCCCCCACCGCCCACCCCCACGCCCAACACCCTGGCCACGGCTCGCTCTTTCTCCCTGGCCACCATATAAGCTCCCTCACCGCCTGAACTCGACCTCCTCGCCGGTCACCACATCCTGGAATTGTTCAGTCTTTCCGATCACTTACCCGGTCATTTCCCTACACGTACCTCCCGCCAGAAGGCTTCCTGGTTAACTTGTCAAGATGTTTTCACGAGAGTCTCTCGTCCCAGCAGGAAGCAGTTTCTCTCCTGCGTTAATTACTGGCCACTGTATGGTGGGGTTCGTTTATGTGCGTTTGGCAGCTTCTTTCCTCGGTCTACAGCCTGGGGACAGACAGACAGACAGACTGACGGACGGACAGACAGGAACGACCTTTTATACTGTAGAATGATTGAACCCTACTATGCACATAAGACACATTTTAGACAGTGTCTTTAGAAAGGATGTGAAGCCGTTGGAGTTTATGGACAGATCATGAACTCCGTAAAGTCAAAGCAAGATAAAGACAGGTCAGTAGAAAACATAAGGGGAACGGGGCTTAAAACTACGTGAATTTAGAGATTACTTAAAGCACATCAGTCGGAGATATTCATAAAACCAGCGAGTTAAGAGAGACTCGGAAAATTTGTCTTAGGACAGTGGTAAAATTTTCCACGTTTAAGGCAAACATAGTCAATAATAAAAACCCACAGGTTACAGACAAACATAGCACCTGTGAGAGTTAGAGACGGTCTCAAAAACCAGTGATTTATTAGAGACAATTATAAAACCTGTGAGTGACGGACATGATCAGCGAGTTGCAGAAACCTGCCCTGTAAATGGACCCACAGGATGTAAGTTAAAGATTATTATGAAACCAAGTTAGGTAGGGAGCTATGAACCCGTGAACTGGAAACTTTAAAGGGACGCGGGTTAGACAATCGCAAAAGATAAATTAGAGGTGCCATAAGTGTGATTTAGAGACGGTCAGCAACGAGAGAGAGAGAGAGAGAGAGAGAGAGAGAGAGAGAGAGAGAGGCTTACCTGCTAAGGGGTACCTAGGACGAGAAATACCAAAAAGCAGGGCTAGCGCGTAGCGCTCAACTCAGAAAATATAGTTAGGAAGAATGAGTCGTGTGAGTTAGGCATTGTCAGGTAGTATGTACGAGATGGAAAGGCAGCAAGCATGTCCGTGGGCTAAAAATCGACAACGTTCGTTGAGGTGAGGCAGAAGAGAAATAGCTACCCGGGATAAAGGAGTGGCACCTGACAGCCACTGAAGCGCTGGCTTACTGCTTAACTGTCCCTAACTCTCCCGACACTCAGGTCGGTAACTGCCTAATACTTACGAGAGAGAGAGAGAGAGAAAGACTGGAACAGAGGAGAGACTGCCGTTTCCAACGGGCCTTGTGGCGCAACGGACAACGCGTCTGACTACGGATCAGAAGATTCCAGGTTCGAATCCTGGCAAGGTCGAACAAGTTGTTTTTCCCTCATGATATTAGTCAGGAAACCCTCCCGTGCGTTCAACGTTAGCTTGACCTAACCTAACAGTAAAGCTACCCAGGCTGCCCGTGATGTGAGCGTACGACACACGGAGGGGAACATTCTAGATACGTTACCTCGCGCCAAGGTATATTTACCTCCACATTCACGGTGCGATTGCGGTTGGCAGTGTTTGTAACCTTCCTTGTGGTACGAACTTAGGACACAGCAAAGTCACGCCTCCAGTAGTATGAGCTTGTGAAAGAGCGTGGTCGTCACTCCAGAAGTGTGAGCAGTTGACACGCTGAAAGGTCACCTCTGCAGGAGTGTGACGTTAGAACACAGCGCTTGTCCCTTCATGAGGGTGAATTGACCAGAGAACATTTATCAAGTTTTTAGTCGGTCAAATGACTGTTTTTTTTTTTTATCTAATAGTAAAGAATAAAGTCATCGCTGGAAAATATATAGAGACGAACAACGAATCGCGTGGGTTGCTGTTGCCAAGTGGTATATATGATGAGGAGACAGAGTATGTTTGTGGACTGAAATCCAGCTGCAAACCTGCGAATAAGACAATGGACTGATACTTGACAACCACTGAAGTGCTGGCTCACTGCGCGGCCTTCACTAACCACCCCCTCCGATAACACAGGCAGGTAGCACAGATACTGCTTCCTTCCCCGGTCGGTGGCTGCCAACCAACTTAGAGAGAGAGAGAGAGAGAGAGAGAGAGAGAGAGAGAGAGAGATAGGCGGGGTTTAGGAGCCCTTCGTTGGCCATCTTATTAATCTTTTGATTGTCGCAAATAAGACTGTGAAGTTTGGCTGGCCCTCATCACGACGCCCCAGTCGATCACCGCCGACGTGACGGATCGTTTTCTTCTTCCCCTCCTTCCGTCTCTCCTCCTCCTTCCCCTCCTTCCCAGAACCAGCGCTCCGGCCTGGTCGCCTCCACAACAGCGCTTCAAGTCAACAGCTCCAGCCCTCTCTGGCCAGCCACACTTTAGTTACTCCCTCAAACACTACCCAAGACCAGACGGCGTGCCTCCGCGCCACCTTCAGGCGCGCTCTGTGTCTTTACCGAACAAGTCTCGGTTGTACTGCATTCCAGCCAGCCCACAGACACGCCATCCTCATCCACATTATCCCAATTAGCCCATCCTCACACCATGGCCATCCACAACAACACAGCCAGTCCACCTTTACCCGCATATTATCATAGGCAGGCAATTTGTCACCACCCTCAGCCACACCACATGATGCAGCAGTAAAGGATATATTTCTTAGTCGGATATGAAACTGGAGACATGACGCAAGCAGCGGTACAGGCATCGGTACCAATATTTTGCCCATGTACTCGCGGTGGTACGTGATGATGGACAGTCCGTACTTGTAAACATAAGGACTGAACAATTAGCGTACATACTGAACACCATAGGCGCTGGTAAATGTCGGGATCAAGTTCCATTAACTGACACAGACATCGAACGTTGATTAGAGGTACTGCATGTAACAGAGACGTGTATGTGAGTGGTTTTAGGCATCCATTCGTAAAGTCTCGTAACAGTGGGTTAGACATAACTCGCTGACTGTACGTGACAAACGTTAATTGTATCAGTAAAGAACTAATAAATACTGGGAGCCTCGAAGAACGATTAAGAATTGCAGATCGTAAGTTAGTTGGGTGATGCCGTTCAGTGTTATAGGCTGTTGTAGTACAGAGAACAGCTGTAGCTTAGAACAAATTCTAGTTTAACGCCAGACTTGCAGGAAGAAATTATGATGTTAGTTTTGGAACAAAGGTTTCAAAGATATATTTCTTATAATCGTCTCTTCCACCTTTAGGTAACAGCAGGCTTCATATACGTGTACCTTTACAGCAGACATCCGCTAAACTCTGTATACTATACGGATTTAACTTGTTATTTCTGTGATGGAATTACCTAACATATTTTGATTATACTGTTCGTAGATGCTGTGCTTTGATGAAGAAAGTACACCAGTTGATCATTTGTTGGAGAGCTTTTGCTTAGCCGTCTTAACGCTGTCAGACTCTATATAAATTTCCGGGTATCTTGGAGTGTTCATGTTCCGAGTACCAGTTTTTCCAGTGCAAGTTGGATGTGTCGAGAGCTTACGTTTAGGCATGAGTCAGGGCAGTGTTATTTTTTGTCCTGTGCAACAAAATTCGTCTATAACAATGCGTGACGCCTAGAATGATAAGGTGGTTTACTGTCTAATTAGATCTCGACATTTCTTTTCTAACTAAACCCCATAATTGTTTTACGGTCGGTTTACACTTATGTAAGGGTAAGTGTCATTCTGTGGCGTCACTACAGTAGAGGTGACCTTAGTGTGTCGTCTGCTCACGCTAGTGGAGGGGCAATCGTGCTCTGTCGTAAAAGCTTGTACGAGGATATCATTCTATATTGTAAGCTCATACTACTAGAAAAGTAACTTTTCTGTGTCGTAAGTTCATATACTACAAGGAAGGGAACACTGCCGTGGTCTCTCACCTTATTTGCGAGTAACCCTACCATGTCGTGAGGAAACACAGCTGGATTGGTACCTTCTCTCTGTGTCGTCTGTTCACATGACTAGAGCCAGGGCAGTTTGCTGTAATGTCAAAGTACAGTACATTAGTATTGCCTTGTCTTGAACAGACACAGGCAAAAATCGTGAAAAAAAGTTGCAGAAATAACCAAGGCCATGTAGTTCCTTAATGGTGGTTGTACACAGAGCTCTCGAGGTTTTCTGACTAATGTTATGAAGTTCAACTTGAGTAAAAACTCGCCCGACCTTGCCAGGATTCGAACCTGGAATCTTCTGATCCGTAGTCAGACGCGTTATCCGTTGCGCCACAAGGCCTGTTGCGGTTTGAGCTCACTCTCTCTGTGTCTACATGCAAGGACGTATACGTTAAGGCTACTTACTGCCCGCCTGGCTCTCGGGAGGATTAGTGACGGATGTGTAGTGAGCCAGCACTTCAGTGGCTGTCAAATGTCACTCCTTTGACCCATAAAGTTTTCAAATTTTTCTGCTTTACCCCCACGTGGGCACCTGGCGTTCAGTTCACAAACATTAAATCTCTCCATCTCGTGCATAATAACACCTGACCACACGTAACTGGCACGACTCGTTCTTCGGAACTATCTCTTCCCGCGGTGAGTGCTACGCGTTAACACTTCCTTCCGGAAAATCGTGTCGTAAATACTCGTAAGTAGGTAAGTAGTCTCTCTCTCTGTCTCTGTCTCTAATATACACATTTTATCTCTTTTCCTCTATCGTTATCTCTTCTTATCTGTATCTCCATCACTGTCTATCCACATATATACTTCCGTATCTCTCTCTCTACCTTTTTCTCTATCCTTTCTCTCTATCACTCTCTGCTGTAGCGGATCATAGGAACAGTGAGAATGAAGGAAATCAGCCAAGGAAATTTAATCACAGCAGCACCTGAATCGGTAGCAGTAAGTATATACCAGCCTTACAAATACAATCAATAGCATACAAACCATCCAAGACTAAGATAGAAAATTGTAAGGTACTAAATATCACCAAGGAGGAATATAGACAATTCTGAACGGATAATAATATAGCCAGGTTGATTATGGTTTTACGTGAAGGAAAAAGACAGGAATAGATTATGTGGATAGACATGGAAAAATAAATGAAAAAAAGATGAACCAATATATGAGTTATGAAAGCTAATAACCACATGTGAGACATTTAACCTAATGCAGGGTTAGTTATTTACCAACACTATTGACTTGCTTTTAACAAATGACACGTCGCTCACGTTGAAGTTAACGAAACTAGCATCTCGGATCATAACGTCATAAAAGTCTGTACTAATTATAGGGAAGTAATGACTGAAGACAGAATGCTGCAAAGGATGACTCAAGGAACCAAACCACCTTCCTTTAGATTTCTGCCTCCATCAAAGTAAAGTAAAGCGAAGTTCTCAGCCCGAGTAATGCAGAGACCAATCCAAGAATTATTTTTTTTGCTAGAAACCAAACAAATGGTTATGAGATGTATGAAATACAATAAAGACACCGAAGGATAGGAAACATTGGGTGAACTGAAGAGGGGTGAGGAAGAAAAATGGCAAGGCATGAAGTGAGCAGAGATACAAGGCAGAACTAAGAGAAGTATAAAGTATAGTGAAATCGTTTGATTCCGTGTTTTTAAAGGAGCAGAAAGGAGGAGGCAGACAGGCATCATTATATGAGTTTTACTGTGCTGGATTTGAGTTGTGACGACGATTCTCTCTTTTTTTTTTTTTTTTTTTCGTTTTCTATGGTCCTCAGATTTTTTTTTTTTTGTCACTACCGATTCTTGGTTTGTCTAAATATAAATGTCATTTTAGGTACCAAAATTGCACTGAAAATGATGTAGCGTTGAAAAATGTCACAGGTTGACATCTGTATGCCCTCTGAAGAATCGATGATACAACCGATTTTTTAATTTGAGAATCTTAAAATTAATGACTGACTTTTTCTATATACAAATAATTCTGGAGTGTCATTTTCCTAGTTAATGAGGTCTAAAAAGGCAATCTTGTTATGATCTTCCCATTCAAACATGAATTTGTTATTGATACTGTTAAGCTTTGTCAAGATTTCGTCGAAGTTTTTGTCGTTGGACCAAATAGAAAATATATAATGTATATATAAGCATATCTGATTGGGAAGAGATATTTTGGGCAATGATTAGATAAGAACAGGGATTTCCCATGGCCATAACATTCTTTTCTCTTAAATCCTTTTAGCCACGAGAACAATATTCCACCCACATAGTTTAACTGAACATATTCTTTTTGTCCGTTTCAGGTAATGTTCGATTCAGTTTTGAGACAAGAAACTTTCAAACCGTGAATGGTTTCGTCTACTTGGGGAGTCTCGTGAACAGAAAGAATCGACATCGTAGCTGCCGAACTGACCCGTAAGTTATTGCAAATCGTTCATATTTTCACAGAAATCTAGAATATTTTCATGTGTGAAGGTGTAACGCTACCTTCAGCTTGTGACAGGCGTTTTAGCAAGGTATTTCGACAGTCTATAAGTAACCGATCCTTCTTTGGAAACGGTATGACCTGAGGGGATGATCAGCATCATGACTTAAGAAAGATTCGTTATCTTAAATTTCTCTGCCAATTCGGAATGTCCCAGTTACGATGAGAATTTGGGTGAACCTCTTTACTCTTTTTTTTTTCGTAGATTTCCAAATAGTTTCTCGTAAGACTCGCTGTCATTAAACAAAATTGGGTTTCGAACTCTGGTTTAATTCGTTAAAGAATGTTGACCTGGTCAATTTCGTCATGTTCTATTACGAAATTGATCCTCCGTTTTCGCATTTCCTTTAGAGCTGCTTGAAATTTCTCAACTAGACTTAAACTGCAGAATGAGATACGAGAAACGTTGAGGTCTGAAGGTTGAGCCCCAGATACTATTTCTGAGCAGACGATGAGACGCATTATGTTTAATGGTTAATCACTTTTGTGTGGAACGTTTCTGAATATCATGGAAACGGCGCTAGCACATGTTAACACCGTCAGAGTTACGCTGAAGATTTCTCCCGTTCGAACGACTTTTGAAAATCCAAGTATATTACGCCTGGAGGCACTTTTGAATCGCAGATGTTACATACAGCAGTAAATTATTCAAAGACATTTGTTGGACAAGATCCTTTCCTGTGGAAGCCTTTTCTGATCCTGGCGAGATCTAGAAGCACTCCTAACTTTCCTCTTGATTTTTTTCGTACGTTTTCATTAGAAATGACTTGAGGCTTATTCTGCGGTAATTTAAGGCACGTATCTGTTCTTTGCTCATGTATATGGTGATTATATATCCCATTTCCTAGTCTGTTGTTACTTTACCTCTGATTGCTGAATAGTAAATATTTTGACTATGGGAAGTATCATCTGATGTCGGACCTTCACCAAGACCCCATAGGCTAGATTAACGTTCTTGGGGCTAAATTGCTGCTCTTGGGGCTAAATAATCGCACTTAAGGTTAAATTATCGTTCTATGGGCTGGATTATCGCTCTAGGGGTTAGACTGTTACACTTGGGGCTGGATTATCACTCTTGGGGATTGATCATGACACTTAGGGCAAGATTATTGCTCTTGGGGCTACGTTATCGCTCTGAAGGCTAGATTTTTGCTCTTAAGGCTAGATTATCACTCTTGGGGTTAGATTATCACCCTTAAGGCTAGATTATTGTTCTTGAGTCTTTATTACCGTTCTTGATGCTAGATCATTGCTCTAAAGGCTTGGTTATCGCTCTTGAGGCTAGATTTTCGGGACCAGTCGATATGTTTGGATTAAATTGATGTAAACTTTTCAGTACTCAGGATCTCTCAGTTTCTGGTACTTTTAGTTCAACGTTGTTAGACGCTGGAAAAATATTTTGCGGTAAACTTAACATCGCCGACTGTAAACGAAAAATTGTTAAGTTTGCAGGGCATTTTTTATTTTCTCGTTTTCTTCTTGGTGCAATTAAATACCGTATATTTTTTCTTGTGTATTTGAAGAACTTTGGGGGATTTCGTTTGAAATTTAGAGAAATTCTCTTTTCATGTTTACGTTCTCTTTGTCTCCTAGTATTCTTTACCTTCCCTCTGTATTCCCATCAGTTCTTGCCGTACAGTGGTTTCTGGTATCTTATTTTTTTCGACGAATTAGTTGTTCTTCGTCATCCAGGCTGGGTATGAGTTTACACTGGCAAACTTCTTTTGAATAACTTTTTTTTCTTTGGGGGGTGGGGAATTATTCCACAACTCTTCAACTTTATAAACATTAAGTATTTTTTTTCTATCCAGTTACTGTTACTCACATTCGTTTTTCATTTTCATATCGAATATGCAGTCAAGAGTATTTGTTGCTTACCTCTAGTCGTAGGATTATTTCTAGGCAGTTGTTGATGTAGCCAGTCTTTGCCAGGGTTTCACATGACTCGCAGGAGTTGAGAAAGTTGCCGTTAGATATTGCGAGCAGTTTATATCCAAGTACCATTCATTCGTGATTAAATGTTTTGTATTCTGGACATATTCACGTTTCTGAAAGTACAATAATGCACGTGAGTTCCGTTCAGAATTGTACTTCTATCCTTTGCGTACAATTTGATTTGCATTAGAGTTCATGAAGGTCGTGGGAATCAATTTTCTGGTCTCTCTTTACGAGTTTAAATCATTCGCGGTAGCTGTGTTTGCAGTGAGGCGGGAAATCCCATCTCCCTTGGGGGCTGGTCAGTGATCTCTGGCTAACCCAGTCGACAGCAGCTGCCGGGTGAGGTCGTTTGACTCGACCTCCTATCACTTCATCTCAGTGTGGAGGGGCGAGAGATCCCTGTCACTGACCTTGTGTCTGATCCAACCAGTCCCTTGTACGCGAGGCCGTGTTGTCTGACTCCCTTACTGCCCTGACTCTTAACATATGCCAAATATTCTCATCCAGGACTCTTCAGAGAGGGGCTTTCCCAGTCACGTTACTGGTGGAGGCCGCCCCTGTCTTGTAGTCTCATCACTCCCAAAATGATCCCAGGTATCACCTTCCTCCTCCCTGTAGAATAAGTCGTCATGGATTAACTTCGTCTGCGCTAGGTGTGGAGAGCCCACTCCGCGTTTTGCGTCCTTTGTATTTCCTTTCCAATCTTTTAGTCTTCCGTTGAAATGTTTTTCTTACTTTCAAATATCAACAACAGAGAGAGAGAACTGGACTGTCTGTACTCTGCATTCAGCTTAGTGCACGAATCTTCGTCGTATCTGGGCAGTTGCCTTGATATCGCTTAGATTCCTACCGCTCTCTTTGAGCATGCCAAAGAGAACCAGTGATTTCTACTAATCTGCCTCAGGCTACGTGATTCGTTAGCATCCTCGCATTGAACCACTGGGCTTTGTCGAAGCTGTGTGTGATATTATGAGACTTAGGAAACAGAACTTAACTGTGGTAAATGACAAAGGAGAGTAACTGCCGCTGCCGCCCCCATTGTTATGAATCTGTCGCATTTGTCGTAATCTCTAACGTTATTAATGTTCATTGCGACCCGTCCGCTACCTCCTAATGTCTGTTGCTGTTTGTATTGCTTTGTATAGTTGCCTGGCGCTGCCACAAGGGCGATGGAACTACTTGAAATGCATTATTGTTTCTGTACATGACCTGCCCTGCTACAGCGAGAGAAACTGCTTCTCGTAAATTTATATTACTTACCGATAACAGTATGATGCTCGGGCCACTTGTCCTAGGAAGAAAAAGGAAATTTAGATATTACAGTATTTGAATCTTCTCTCATCATTCGTTGGCAAGTTTGAGATTGTGTATAATTTCAATTTCTTTTCTTTCCATAATCGCCGTTTCCTGAACAAGAAGAATGTGCCCGGGACAAACGAAAAACGGCCTCGCTTGTTTACATCCGCGCTCGAGATATCGTGTAGAATGCAAATAAACAAAGAGCTTAGCTTCCTATTCACAGCCAGACCCTACATATCTTTCCGAGGGTTCCTCAGACCACCTCGTATGTCCTGGTTCATCTCGCAGACATGATCTTGCTCCTCGTATATCCCACACTCTCTCTATGTGCGTTTCCCCCTCAGGCCCCGGTAACTCAAAGCGTCTCTCGTTCCATTTTACATCGACGTCATCCTATCCCACTTGCTCCCGCCATTTTTAACATATCCTTGTAGTCTGTTTCTCTACACTCATCCTCTCCATATATCAAAACCCATTATAATACGCTCGGTTCAGCTCTGGTAAGCTATGCTCGCATTACTACCACACTTCTCTCTCTCTCTCTATCTCTCTCTCTCACTGTCTTTACTTGCATGATCAAGCCTCCTCACAGTACGAATTGTCCTTAATTATTTGATTTCGAATTCATCCACCTATGTTCTTTTGTATATAGGGCCCACAACTCTTACCTTACTTCACCTTTTCAGACTTTTATACTGTCTTCACAGACAGTAACCTATCTTTCCACACACTCCTCAATGCATCCAGAACGTTTCCTCCCTCGCCTTCTCGTGATTTACTTCAACTTCCGTAGTTCCATCCGATGCCATGTCCGGTACCAGGTACCTAAAACACTTCCTCCAAGTTCTCCATATTCAAACTCGCACTCAAACCTCTCTCTCTCTCCCCTCTACTAAAACCTCATGACCTTACTTTTTTCACGTTGACTCTCAAGATCTTCCTTTAACACGCTTTACCACACTCGAACAAAAGCTACTGCAGTTTTTCACACGAGTCTTCCACAAGAGCCGTATCATTCGCAAACAACAAATGACTCTACTCCCAGGCCCCTCCACCAATGTATCGTACTTCACTCCTCTCTTCGGGACTCTCGCATTCACCTCCCTCACCATCCCATCCATCTGTATATTAAACAGCCGTGGTGACATCGCACACCTTTGAGGCATACCGCTGGTACCAGACCCCATTCTCCCTTCTTACTTGCACACACGCTTTACTGGATAAAAACTCTCCACTGCTTCTAGTACCTGATTAAAACTCTTCTCTGCTTCTAGTACCTAATTTTCACACCATATATTTGTAGCACCTTCCATAAGGCATATCTATCAACCCAGTCATATGCTCTCTCCAGATTCATATATGCCAATATGCAGTGCCTTCCCTTTAAGTTTATCTCGCACAGTGTCTTCAAAGCAAACACTTGGTCCAAATATCCTTTACGATTCCTAAAGCCATATTGCTCCTCCTCAGTCTGATCCTAATTACATTTCGCCAACCTTTCAATCATCACTCTCCCATCCTACTTGCCAAGAATGCTCAACGGTCTTGAGCTTTTGTAATCTGACCATTCACTTCTGTTCCCCTTGCCTTTATATAATGGCAATATAAAGGTGTTCAGCCATCCCTCAGGCACTTCACCTGGAGCCATACTTGGTGAAAATCCTGACCAACCGATCAACAATACACTCACCACCTTTCTTGAGAAATTTAACTGCAATCACGCCCACTCCAACCGCTTTGGCACACTTTACTTACGCAAGGCTTTCACCACCTCTTCTCTTTTCATGAACCCAATCGCCATGAGTATCCCGCTTCATACACCTCCACGCCTCAAGCATCCCACATCTGCTACCCTGTTATCTAACACACTCAACAGTCCTTCAAAACGCTCATTCCATTTTAATTCTTTACCTTTTTCCTATTATCACTTTCTTGTATCCTTCCATCACTGAAGCTCCCAATAGTTTTCTTGCTCTCCTCACACTAATTACCTCTTCCCAAAAATTTTCTTATTCCCCCTGAAGTTTACCGATGCTCTATCATACCAACTCTCATTTGTCCTCTTTTTCAACCCATTAACCTTCCTCTTGACTTCCTGCCGCTTTCTCTTGTACATCATCGAATCACTAGGACTCGTATCCTGAAAGGATCACCCATACAATCCTCTCTTTTCTCTTTCACCAGCTACTTAACTGTCTCATCCTATCACTCCCTGCACTTTCTCAAAATTCTGCTCTCTACCTTCCGCACGCCACCACTTCACCCGCACATGTAAGCAATTTTCTCAAATACCTTCTCTTCGTCACCCACTCCCTTAGTGATGATTCTCTCCTTATGCCATTCGTCACCCACTCTTTCTTGGCATTTGCACACACACAAGCCTCTTTTCCAAACTCGGTCACTTTCAACACTCTCTTCCCCCATGTCATTTCTTCTTTTCCTGAAGCCACTACAAACTTTCGCACTCGCCACCATGAAAATGTTTTCAGACATCCCTCTTGCTGCTTCCATCCGGACGTTCAAATCCAACAGTCTCTCCTTTTGCACGTTTATCAGTTGATGTATAATTCAATAATTCCCGCTCGCCGTTAACCCGAGTCACCCACGTTTCCTTATGTATACACCTTTTCCTAACCCAGGTATTGTCAATCGCCAATCCTTATTCAGCGCACAGCTCCACTTGGTATTCATCGTCTTCATTTACACTGGGTATCGTATGCCTTTCATTCATACCTCAGCTTCCACATAATCCATTCTTGCATTCAGACCTTCTACCTCAAATGCTCGACCCCTTGATATGAATATCTTCCTTTATCATTAATGGATCCATATTAATGACGCACCCATTCATAAGAGAATGTTTCTCATCAGCCCTGAATGTGGTCATTAGCGAAACATCTCTATGAATGTCATTATTAGTCTGACTCGATTTTTAACCTTTGGTGTGCAGGAGGAGGAAGTCTGGTTAGTTCTTTACTAGCGACGGGGGAGGACAGACGGGTGGAGAGAGGAAGACGTTGAGGAGGTGGAGGAGGAGGAGGAGGTGGAAGAGGAGGAGGAGGAGGAGGAGAAGGAGGAGGAGGAGGAGAAGAAGAAGAACGAGAACCTGCATTCGTAACAGCTAGAGTTTCCAGCTTTGAGAGTGAGTCAAGGAGAGGAGTTCAGCTGGAGGTGACGTCAGTTGTCGCCGACTGCCGTTACACGTTAAGAAATACTTGGCTCCATCACGTACATCTTGATCGTTTTCCACATTACAAGTGAGACAGATATTTCCATATTTTTTTTCGGCGCTGTAAATATTGTTTTGCTCATTAATTAGCCCTGGGAATAGTTTTTCTCCATCCCACAGATCGTTATCCTTTCTTTCAAGATATCCGAAAGATCTTGGCTTGTCCATATAGTCTGCTTGTAGATCTATCGTTGTCTACAATTTAGCTTACTGTCTTTTGGTCTAGCAAACATTCTGGGAAGGAGTCAGACGCTTAGAGTAAACCCGGAGGTGATATAAAAACTCTTAAATTCAACAATAACGATGTTGTTGTTGATCAAAGTATGGCGACAGAATTCATGAACAGATGAAAAACAGTCTTCAAGATTACGCCTGAAGAAAACAGAAACTATGACGAAGAGCATGAAAAAGGAATAGCAGAATGGCTAGCTCGGAACAGAGAAAGCGCCACACCACACCACACCATAGACTCAGCCCGAGTGTTCCCCTAACAACTCTCTCTCGACAGCAGTTGACTTGCTGGAACTTCCTATGGCTATCCAGAAAGCGTAAGATTCAACCCAAGGCAAATGTAGATTAGATGAGAGGCAAATCAGCATCGACAGTGCTACGCTCAGCTCAGGTTACTTTTCCCGAGGGGTCGAGGAGGCCAGAGTGACAATGACATCAACTTCAGGAATCTCGGAAACTGACCTGTGGAGCTACTGCCCCATATCCCTCCTAGAAGACCCAGAGAAACATTTCAAAAGCATTATAACCTAAGGTTAAGAGGACTTCCTGAAAGCAACCACCTCTGTAACCCTAATTTATCCGGCTTTCGGAGAGGCAAAAGAACCACCTCAGCAATTGCGACCGCGCCAGAAAAGATTATTTCCAGAGGACATGGAATGAATTATGCATTCATTAAAAGATACATAAGCAAAGCCTTTCACGAAGTGTGCTCTAACCAGAAACGATAGAAAGACAACTTTGTAACTGGATCACTCGTTATCATCAAGATGTACGATGATGGGTATCAACAAGAGATCTGCACAGAAAGTATGGCGGAGACCTGAAGGCAACGATGATATAAGATAGACAAAACCCACAACAGCACAAAAATGGGACACAATTGGTTCCCTCGAAGCTGCGAAGCCCTTAAAAAAGGCTTCAATCATCCATCGCTGCTCACAGTGAACAGCGTTTGACTTAGTAGATTTCCTCTCCAAAACCAAAAAAGAAAAAGAAATACAAAACCCTGTTTGCCAGGAGTATATGAATAAAGCAACAAAAATAAGTTACTAGAAAATCAACCACTTAACCGTACACCTGTACACACGTCAATCTTCTCTTCCGTTTCACACTATCCATTCCCTTGTCCCACCTCTTCTTCCTCTCTTCTGACCAGAGAGAGAGAGAGAGAGAGAGAGAGGGGAGAGAGAGAGAGAGGGGGGGGGAGAGAGAGAGAGAGAATTGGTATTATCGTAATCACCGGGCCTTGTGGCGCAACGGATAACGCGTCTGACTACGGATCAGAAGATTCCAGGTTCGAATCCTGGCAAGGTCGTGCCATTCTTTATTACTACACTATGTAATTTCTGTTCCTATTATCAAGGAAGCATCTGTAGCTCGTTACCCACAATATTTTCCTTAGATACACAATTCTATCTTATTACTTTTTTCACAAAGTTCCCTAAAGATAGTGACATCAGTTTTATGTGTTAGTGTGAACGTATGGCATGTAAAAGTTTCTCAAGGATTGTGTGAACTTCCAGCGTAGTAGGGCAAACCACGACAGTGTGATGTGTCGTCAAATCAAGGTTGTGTCCTCAAGCAGCGCGAACTCTTTTGTTCCTTGTATTGTGTAGAAGGCATGGAAAGAGTGGGTCTGGAACTGTACCATCAAGATCACTGGAAAGGGGAAATATAAAAGGCAATCAGCTAAGGCAACTCAGGCTCAGCACATAAGCTGTGATGCAACAGGTTAGGTTCAGTACACTGTTTGTGACGCAACAGCTCAGGCTCAGAACACATTAACTGAAAAGCTCAGGCTCAGCTCAGTGGATCCGACGCAAAAGCTGAGGCTGAGCTCACTAGTTATGATGCGGTTTGCTCTCATCCCGTATGTGAAATAACTCTTTATGATTTCCCCAAGTGATCTTATCTCGTCCATAGCATGAGACCAGTAAACTATTATCTTCAAAGCGACTTACTTTGTATTTTTTCGTTTACTTTAGCGCGTCTATAGGCTTCACATTAGAGAGAGAGAGAGAGAGAGAGAGAGAGAGAAATAAATGTAACAGAATAAACAACAGGCCTTGTGGCGCAACGGATAACGCGTCTGACTACGGATCAGAAGATTCCAGGTTCGAATCCTGGCAAGGTC
>JAYMFT010023853.1:0-16307 GCA_038088735.1 Panulirus argus
TCGCTCACACTCAGTCTCTAGCTGTCATGTGTAATGCACTGAAACCACAGCTCCCTTTCCACATCCAGGCCCCACATGCTTGTTAATATCTTACAGCTGGTACAGCAAACAACATGCATTTTAGAAATGTAACTAATAAAAAATTCCCCTTAAAGTCCATCTCCTGGGAAGAGAATACTCAAACTTAATGACAAGGAAGGCTTAAAGGCAAGTCCTAACAGATTACCAACACGATGTTTCATTTTTCTTTATGCCAAGTTCAGCATTTCTTCCCCAATAATAATGTAAACATAGTTTCTCAAAATCTCTGATATTACTGGAGTAAAACATTTCCATTTGGGTGTGTAATTTGAATTTGTGTACACTATCCCTAGTTTTGCATAAGTTTGCATGCCTGTACATGAACAAAAAGGCTAAAATGTTTTGCATCTAAAGGAAATATACAACAGTGTCAGAGGCATCATACTCTGAACCGTAAGTTTTCAATTTTTTTCTTCTTGACACTTTCTATCAATGGGTTGCCATAACAGTAACAATACAGCATTAATTATATTTCAGAATATGCAAAAATGGTACTGATACCCAAACCTAGCATAACAGGAAATGTGATAAGGATTTTTACTATTCTATCTTTGGCCCTTTTCTGCCTCCATAAATGATGATTGCTTTATATCATTCCAGTTGAGCAAAGATAGCTAAACCAAAATTTGTAGAATGCAGGCAACATATGACAGACAGGTAAGAACATTATACTGAAATTTTGTCTCTAAACATTATCTTAGACTGCAACCTCTTTTCTGAAAATGTTATTACAAAAAAAAAAAAAATATATATATATGTACTTTTGGATTCATAGGTTGATTTATACACCCCCTAACTGCCTTTAAAATTTTGCCGCCTTCTGTGTCTTTGAGTTTACTAGCAAATCAATACAATACATCTTAAAGATCTGTATATGGCATATGAACAAAATTTCACTTGTAAATACAGAATTTCTTTATGGTTTGGACTCTCTTAATTTTTTATTTGTCTGCAGTCCTTTTCAATTCTTTTCTTGCCAACCATGATAGTCAGTAAGCAAAGGAAATAAGACAGTCCTGATCCTTAGGGATAATACCTGGGCATAATCCTAAAAACATCTTGTGGTTAACCCAACATCTGCCCCAAAGGGCTGGATCACCTTCCATGACCCACATTTTGCCAGTTCCCCTGTTGTCATGTTATGAATCCAGTACCATAAATCAACATGTGAATAACTTAAGCTCACTCCCAACTCTACTTTCATTCAAATAAGACATCTTTTAGCTGGTGCTAGGACTTATCATGTATCTACTGGTTCCTTTTAATACTACTCTGTGACCTACCAGTCCTACTAAGACTGTTGACATTCTTATGGTCTTTCATCCAGAAAAAACGTCTTCCAGCTAGTGCTAGCATTATTCAATGGTTCTTCCCATACAGTCCTGCACAGGGACAGCTGCCTTTTTCAAAATCTTTCACACAGACTAATTGCAATCCTAAAGTTCCCTAGCATGAACTGTTATTCTTCCTTATGACTTCTAACAAAGAAAAGGAGGATTCTGGAATGTCCTCTATAAGGACCAATGGTATTCCATACAGCCCCTTCGCACAGTCCACTATCTAATCATCAGAGTCCATGTCTTAACAGTCCCTCATCTGGACTATAGTTTTCCTAACAGTCTTTCACATGGACTACAGTCTTTCCTAATGATACTTATGAGACCATTGTCTTTACTAGCATTCCAGTTAAGGGACTGTTTATCTTTTGAGTGGTCCTTCTCATGGGCAATTTCTTGTTATAGTGATTCCTTCTCTGAATTCTGTTTTACCAACCAGTCTTTTATATAGACAGTTTGCTTTAAATAACAGTTCGTCTCTCAATTTCTCACCTTTTCTCTCAGTTTGTGTTATAAGTAGCCAGTGAAAAGAGGTCCATGTGTAACTGGTCCATTCTTGGACCACCGCTTGGTTACAGCTTTTTCACTGATCTGTTTTATATGGTCCTTTTCCCTACAGTTCATATTCCCCACTCTACAGAATTATATGTTCAGCTTTTAGTTATCTTACAGGTATGTGATGGGTCAAGTTCATTATACCTTCTGTGTCTTTTTTATGATAATTTGTGTTTATCTTTGCTCTATATCTCTTCTTTGTCCAAAAGAAGGAACAGATTACTTAACACTTGTCACCAATGTGTGTATGGAGGACTTGCTATGGAGTTCCAAAAAAAATACCTGCACAATGGTAGTGATACCTACAGTCACAGAATCACACTAAGATCTACAACCCATCATACTATGAGGTCAACCACTCCTATAGTTGGAGTTAGTTTCTCTACCAGACCTTACTTAATGCAGGGGAAAACCAAAATGAGCATAGCTTTATAGTGCACAGTTCAGTGTATAGCACAGATGAACAAGGTACTTCTTGTTATCTATCTATAATTACCCATTTGAAATGTATAGGGAAGGAGTTTTACATTAGAGGGGCCCTATCTCTTGAACATGCTCTGTTAGTATGCTTTTTAAATCTATGTATGATCTCTGCAATAACCATATTATCAGTCATTCTGTTCCTTTCATACATCACTCTTATATTACAAGAGTACTTCTTTACATCTTTTTTTAGCAAGTTTTTTGCTTAATTTCATGTTGGGTCCACACATCTCTTGAAAAACATATCACTGTTCACATCATCGAACTGTTTTAAAAACTGAAAAGGTTATGATCAGTCACCCCTCACCCTTCTCAATTCTACAATGGTCAAATTTTAAAGCATTTAGTCTTTCCTTGTGCCCAGCTTTCTTAATTCTGGTAATGTTTTTGTTGCCCTCCTCTGGATTATCTCTATTAGTTCTTTAGGCTTTTCTACATGCAGTGACCAAACTTAAGAAGCAATTCTAGTTTAGCTTTATGTGGCATATGACCAGCTTACTAGACATCTTATCCATATCATTGAAAGCTATTTCATTATTTGCCAAAATACAATTTGTTACCCTTGCTATTCTAAAATGGGACTATTGTGAAAGTTTAGGGATATCAACTCCCAAGTCCTTCTCATACACAGAATCCTGAAGCTTATTATCTGCAAGATGATGATTAAATTGAAGTCTTCTTTCTCCAGGTTGAATCTTCATTACCTTACATTTGCTCTAGATGACTTTCATCAATACAAACGTTGGATTCTGCCTAGGTCACCTCATAAGTACATGCAATCTTGTTCGCTTTCACTCCTCTCATGACCTATGCATCACCTGCAAACATATTCAAATAGGAATCCATTCCTGAGGATAGCAAAGATGGTTTAGCTACCTGAAGTGAATTCAAAATAGGAAGGACAGAGCACACTAACCTCCATATAAAGCCAACGAAGTGCATTGAACTCAAACATGCATAGCTTGCCACACATTTGATGGAGGTGAATCTCACAAATGTAAGGTTTACTGTTCTTAGGGATAAGGAAGTTAGTTTCTTTAACCAATGCTAACCAATGCAAAGTAGATGTGTATGGATGAACCAGTCACAGCTGTCCATGACTTCTTATGTAGAAAGTAAGTCCCCAGTGCATGGTGTTTTGGCTGAGACAATATTCCACATAATACAGCTACCTTGTTTAGCTTTTCAGAATTACCTAGGTATTCATGCTTCCCCTTTACCATCAACAAGGTTTACAGAGATTCATTCTTTCTGTTGTCCATTACAAGGGTGGAAGAAATTAGAAAAGTGAGAAATCACCAGTGACAGAATATCACAATATATGTTATGACATCCATTTATATCAAACCCATTTTGTTATAAATTCTAAATTGTGAAGTTGACAGGAAGCTTGTGAACTTAATACTAAGTTTCACCAGCACATAATAATGCTAAACATTGGTAAACATGGAAGAATGGGTGACATCAACGTGCTGTAATAGAAATCTTTCACGGAATACGCTGATTCTCTATAGCCTTTGTGGCAGACCATCCTTATCAAGTGGGCAGGTTTTTGGGTACTTTTGGGAAATTAATGCAATAGTTGTGACAGACCTAGCCTATGGAAAGTTCACAGGAAAGTCACCAAAGAAAAACCCTTTACAGTTCAGTTTGAAACTGTATCAAAGCCAAATGAGACATTACTGTGTCACCTGTGTTTGAGATTCCTAACATTCCTCAGCTAACATTTGTGGCTATCCAAATGGAATTTCCCTGACTATACGATATCATATGAATCATATATATAATTACTTTCTGCAAGGTGGGATTATATGCATAAATTTCTGCAATTCTTATCCGTGCAGATTCTGACTTGATGACCTCTGGTTGCTGATAGTCACAAACTTCAACAACATACACAAGAGAATCCAGATATGCCATGACCAAGC
This sequence comes from Panulirus argus, assembly GCA_038088735.1. Classification (NCBI taxonomy): domain Eukaryota; kingdom Metazoa; phylum Arthropoda; class Malacostraca; order Decapoda; family Palinuridae; genus Panulirus; species Panulirus argus. The sequence continues at coordinate 4,385 of JAYMFT010023853.1, forward strand.
AGATGTATTTGATCCAAGAATTCTCTTAAAAACCTGAAGGATATTTGGGTGTTAAGTTTTATTCAACTGATGTTTATAATCTGAGAGTTAATCATGATAACCTTGGCAGATGATAGGCCTAAAGGTCAAGATATCCAAACAACAAACAAGTGTTCAGAGTCAAGTGCAGCATATACTGAAAAGCTACTATGAAGTCTAGTCCATAGCTTTTCCTCTGAGATCCAACATATATTTTGGCAAGTATGACTACTATTTGCTTAGTTAAATACAACAGGAATCTGAAATAAAATAATATATCCATCAGTCAGGAAGATACACTAAGTAGTGATAAATACACAATGGTTACAAAACTGCAGTCATGTAATATATAAATATAGCATTTCTATAATCCTTTCTATTAAATTCTTAAACTTATAACTGTGTCTACCATATATTCAAAGCAAATTGTTTCACATTAGGCACGGCAGCAAGATGACTGAATGCACCGGAAGTCACTACTAAAAAATGAGTTAGGGTTGTTGATATGCAGGACTGGCAAAACAGCAATAGACACTGTCAATCACACAAAGTACAGTCAGCCTACAGTTTACAAGTGGATTACACAGCAGCAGGTGGAAAATCATTAAGTAGTGTCTTACAAAGGCAACTCATATCCTAAACCTCAACAAGAGGACATGAGGATCTTAGGTGCTGCACATGATCAGCCTATGATGTCAGCAGTACAGCTAACATGTAATCTGCAGCTCCCTTACCACCCTCTGGCCACAGAACATTACCTGCTTGAAAACAAAGTCTAAAGCAGTGTGCTGACAAACAATGAAAACCTAACTCCAGCAAAAAGAAAGGTTTATCTAGGATTTATAATTCAGCACCTTGCTTTTTGTACAATGAGGAAGGAGTGACAAACTGTTGGAGAACTTGTGATACTACATATCTCCAGCAAAACAAGTAAGGTGTGTTGGAGGGTCTCTATGTCCCTCTTGTGATGGATGTGAGTAATATAGCTAGGGAGAACTTTTAAAGACCAACAAATTGTTCACATCTGAATAATTCATAAAAATTTTAAGAGAAATCCTTCTACCACCCATGGTTATCCCTGCTCCTAACAGCATAAAAATAATGCAACACAGAAGTTCTGTAGAAACATGGATAGTGAGAGACTGGCTTTTGGAACACCTAAAGTGGAGTTCCTGAACTAGCCATCCATGGGAATATGAGATCAGTTTTACAGAAAATCTCTGGCAATGGGAAAATGATGTAGCTGCCAAGTAGCAGCTTGGCAAATAATCATGGTACTGTTTTTGAGTACAGTTCTTTTTACTGCTCTACTGAAAACATTACAACTATAGTTTTTGCATAAATCTAATGAAACTGTGGCATCATTTGTTGTGCATCCCTCTATCTCACCAACTAAATATAACAGATAAGCTAAAGAACTACATAATAAGAGGGCTGGTGATGGACTGACTCTAAAACTGCCATCACACACCATGCTGAGATATAAAACCCTGCAAAAAGTACTGTTTTGTTAATCTAATGTTAAATGTGTTATTGAGAAAATCAACACAATGCTCAATATCATGCATCACCCTTGTACTCACAAGTGATGTTAATTCAAAAGTAGAACAACCTGAAGTGAAAAAAGAATCCATATTTTATCTACATCTTAAAAACTTTAACTGGCAGAACAGTCTTACTGGAGCATAATCTGTAATAAGTACAGTAATAGTAGTCAGTGAAACTCAAGATGCTGGCAAATCAATACAATGATAATAATTAAATAATAAATAATACATCAGAGGGTGTGTCAATACAATGATAATAATTAAATAATAAATAATACATCAGAGGGTGTGTCTAATGACTGAACGAAGGTACTAGTTATTCTGCTATACTAAGGTAAACAGAGTAATAATCACCAAAAGGATCACAGATGACTAAGTATAAGTCATCTTAAAAGAGTTGAAAAGAGATATGAAGGCATCGTGTTTATCATGGTTAAGCTATTTTTGCACCTTTGCCTCTTGACGATAACATGAAAGTGATATGATATACTGTGTAATCTTATCTAAACCCAACTAAGCTGCAATACACATGGTCTTAATCTGCAGCCACATCAGCTAAAGACAAAATAATTACAGGAGGTCCTCACAGACCAACAGGGTTATGTTCCTGGTTATCTGTTGTTAAAACAGAATATTACTGTATGATTAACTGAGACCTTTGTTATAAGAAGATGAAGTTCGTTCCAAAACAAAAATTTAGCAATCTAATTCTCATATATGGACTATACCTAAAGTAGTATACCACACTCTACTATGATATAAATTAGACTCTGATTCAGCAACTGTTGCCATTTCACTGGTAAATAAAAAGACATTTAATAATTAATACTGAGAATGCTGGTGATGAGGGACTGAGGTAGGTGGAGGTGCAGTGGGATGAGGATGAAGTGAATCTTTTGTCAGGCCTTCTAAAATAAGTCTATGCATTTCAGTAAGTGATATCTATGTTTGTTGATGTATTTGGCTCTTCTATTACCTATCTTAACATTTTCATGTTAGGCAGATTTCACTTTTATGGCAAATTAAGAAAATAAAAACTTGTTGTTCCTTATAAGGTGACCATCAGTGGCTGGAATATGGCTAGAATCTCATGTTATTTTGCTGTGTTATCATTACGAAAGGTGTTATAACTGAAAAACCTTACTATAAACTTAAATATTTCATTATCAGTTAAAGAGAACACTAAAAATACAAATTTTCTTGAAATATGTCACTATTGCAAAAACTTAGTATTGTTCTACAAACTTCAACACTAATTCTCAGGTGCTGCTAATGCAAAATGTCACTCTGTGAATCATCCATCTGTGGCAGTTTTCTTAATTAAAAAAGGGCATTTTGCCAATGATATTCCTCATCAATGATCAAGTTACAGTAATAATGTTCTGTCATTTACTACTATAATGCCTCACTTTTAATGTTAGGAATAACACTTTTACATTATACTTTGCATGCAAAGATTAATTGTCATCTATGATGTAATAAAATTAAGTAAACAGAAAAAATAATAATCAGAAAAATCCAGGAGCTAATGAAAAGAAAAATATAACACTATGTATCATGGCAATCACTACAAAAAAATGATAAAAAAAAATAAACAATGAAATTTTAAGGATATGAATGTACAATATCCTATTTTCATGAAAACGAGGTTTCAAGCTGGCACTCTCCTTGGACCAAATTTTCCTTCACTGAGAAATTACCATGTCTTTGTGGTGCACAACAAGTGAAACTGCAGAGGTTCCTCAATAGCTCAGGAGCTTCTAGTAAAAACCATGAAAAAATATGGAAAAATCCCAAACACGTACAAAGTTTATGGCAATGTGTGCATCACGTATGTAAACAAGATGGGAAAAGACTGAGACCCACAAGCTTTAAATATTCAAATCATCATAAGACCATACAAACTTTGGAAATGTGAGGCAAAGGATAATCCTATTTTTAGAGTGTTATCACATTATTCTTTTTTGCCCATCAAGATGGTTTTACTTCATATAACAACAACACTCTACACATAAAGCTCACACAATACAGACCAGATGGCTTCAACCTCCCTAACACTCTCTCCCATATCATCCTGACTGCCACAGACATATAAAAAGCACTTAAAACTGTACCTGATTACATACTCATGAACAAAATACTCAATACCACAATACAGAATGACAAAAAGTTGTTGGGAAAGTTTCTCTCTGGTTATCAAACTACAAAGCATAAATTGCCTATGTTAATACAATACTATCTTAATCACTTGCAACCTACAAATGGAGTCCTCCAAGGCACTGCTCCATCCCTAACTCTCCTTATAACCTTCCACTTCCCTCAACCCATAACATTCTCAAATCTCAACCCTCACACAAGACCCTTCCTACTTATGCTGTCACCATCAGTGCATGCCAAAATACTGAAAGCAATTACAACTTTCAACATTACCTCATGATTCTTGAACATTGGCACCTTCACTGATGAGTGACACTGTCCCCTCTAAATTCCTCCACTACACTACTGACACCCAACAAAAATGAATCAAACATTCACCCACATATCAAAATTTCAACCACCAACATCCCTTCTCAGCAAATTACTGTCAATACAGGTTTAGTATCCCTTCTCCGAAATGCCTGGGACCAGAAGTGTTTTGGATTTGATTTTTTTTCAGAATTTTGGAATACAGGTTGAGCATCACTAATACAAAAATCCAAAATCTTTGAGTAGCGACATGACGTTACAAGAGGAATATTTCACACCTAAACACAATATTTTTTTCATTGTATTAATGGTATTTCATATTTTTTTAACCATCAAATACTTATGTGAATAAGTGTAAGAATATGATTGCTTATCACTAGCATATAAATTCAGTCAGGAATGAAGGCGATGCCAAACAACCACAGATTGTCTGCATGGGCAGCTGAGGTTGTGACACCTCAGCTTTCTGATGGTTCAGCATTATACAAACTTTGTTTTATGTGCAAGATTATTACAAATCCCATCCCCAAGATATCTCATTATGTATCCCTTTCATATTTCAGTTAAGGCCTGGCTTCCAAATGGACTTTTGTCCATAACTGGATCCTCCAATATTAAAAAAAAAATACCCCATCATTTTCCTCAATATTGTGAAGTTAGAACTGTTATAATCCTCAAGTAAATAATTACTCTTGCTAATTACATATTTGGAACTTGGAAATCATTGTTCCTAGGACATACACTCCAGTACACTCTACACTTAATTTCTTTCCATTCACCATAAATCTGAAGCACCTGAAGGCATTATGACTTTATATAATATGCCATAAACCCATGAAATATGCAGCATGCCAGGCGGAAATTATCATTTGCACCAGATTCAATTCAACTCCCCCGTGTCCCACCATGTTATCCTCTTCAACCCTCAAAATTCATATTTATAAGTCTAAAAATGTATTTACCCTTACAACTTCAAAGATATCTTTACTGAAATGCAAAAATTCACTTCAATAGTATATTTTGTCCACTGTTTTTAAAAAGTAACATGCAGATGTGCTGAAGGTGTTTCAGCACAAAGCACTAAAAAGTCTGAGAGTAAGGGCTGTATGTTAAGTGATTTGCCACTGCACACGTTTTACTGTTTATTTTGCCAACAACGAAATACATGTTTTATTTTCTATTTTGTCTACAACGAAATACTGATTACTGATTATGATCTTTTTTTTTATGCTTTATCTTAAACAGCAAATCTTTTCTAGTTAAAATGAATGACTATCACCAAAACTTTTTTCAAAACAGTAAAACTATAAAGTTTATAAAATTACCAGTAGCACCAGTCAGACTCAGTACTGTCAAGGTCAAGCAGGCACTAGCAACACTGCCATCAATTTTGCTAGAAATACTTTACTTACCTCATCTTGGTCAACTTTAGATGCTGAAAGAGTCAGTGTTCATAAAATTTCTCACCATAAGATCCAAAGATAGATAATCATTACCAAATAACTCTGGAACTTCTGTCTGATGCTCTAACTCCAGCCAAAGCCACAGAAACTCCATCCTAGAAAACTCATGCAAATGTGCTCCCACTGGCATGGCTGGAGGATGATTCACTGTGGGGAGAAATTAACATGCTCTGCCACCTTAGCCACCACCCAGAGTCGGTGCACAGCTTGAAACTGAATTAAGAAACTCATTGCATAAGTATCCATTAAGAGGCATTGCCCATCTCACTTAAATATCCATCTTGAGGCGTTAAGACATTAATAAACTGTAGGTTACATATGCCATGGTATCACTTTCAACCCCTTATCCCTGCATTTAACCATTAATGACTTCAACTACATTAAAACTAAATTAACTGACACCCTGTTTCAAAACACACATGAAAGTCAGTATGACCTAATACAGTTTTGTAGGTTTTGTCACAAATTAAGAGTCTTTGTTGATGTGAAGCAGAAACTTTTCCCAATCAGTTCAAATCATTACTTCTTGAGGTTGTCTTTTCTGGTTAATCTGGTTAATAAAAATCCAACCATCCTAAACCTCACTGATAAAACTGTAGTTTAGCAGTGCCATGAATCTAAAGCTGGAATGTATTCAACTTTCTGTTGCTATGGCAATGCTGCATGTTGCATGGAGACTAGAAAAATATTTGGGGAGCATGATTGTGAGTTTCTTATTTTGACTAAATAAGTTGACAGTGATAAAGATCAAGGAGAATGTGAGGTTAACATAAAAGTAAGCATAACACCTCCAAAAATCAATAAATTTATGAAAGTGTCACCTATCTTTAACTTGGGTTCAAGATCTATCCAAATTTTTGTTACTGTCAAAATATACAACAGTTAATGTCATCTGTTTCATGCCCCCACATGGTTAAGTGAATGTGTTTGAAAATAATTTTTTTAAAGATTTTATCAAAAAACAATGAGAAAATTATTTTCATTTAATTCCTTGTTTCTCATCAAAAAGCTTAAGAAAATATTTTAATTTAATTCTTTGTTTGTCACCAAAAACCTCATGAATTTGTTTCATACCAATTTTTTGTAAAGCAGATTTGGAAAATAAAGAAATAATTTCAAAGAACAAGTTCATAAAATTTCAGTTAAGAATATACATTGAGTATACATCAGTGCACATGACCACAGCTAGTGGATGGAAGCATAAGATGATAATTATATAATATTCAAATATCATTGAAAATAAATAACCTTTTAACCAGATTTCAAGAGGATCAACAGTGCCTGGTAAGAGGAACCACAAATAGATCTACAGTTTGTACTTTCATGCCAGTGATCAGATTTCAGCTGATCTACAGTGGTGGTAATAGATACCTATGATCTCCTTATAGAACAATTACAGGAGTCCTTCAGTTATCCTTCAGCCATGGCATGGGGAGGATGTTACAGTACACAGCTAAGTGTAAATGAAATTGAATGGCATTTGTCCCATAGCAATGAGGGACCTAGTGATCTAGAAGACATCTGTTTGATCACATAAATCAACTTAATGATCATAAAAAGAACTGGGTCCATTAAAACACTAGATAACAAGGTGTGACAGCCATGTCAACACTTGGCTGTGCAGCACTTAAGAGCTATCTCTGCAATATGCAATGACCAAAAGCCTTCATTTCTCCAGAGAAGAGCTGAGACCTATTTCATTTGTTTCTCTGTCATCAATCATTGTTATATGATGTTCATTCATTTCATATGATCTCCTTTTCCATTTACTTGAAAAATACCCATTTCTTAGAAGTATCAGGAAATTTATGTGCCTGCTTCATGGGAAAAAGTTAATTAATCAGTTTAGTACCACATAGATATTCCCTTTCAATGCTAAAGAATTTGTTCTGCAATGCAGGTGAAGTGATTATAAAATACAATTACAGCTGTGGAGCATAAGATTCTACTGAATGCCATTAAATATGACAATAAGGGTTATGCATATCTGGGAAAATGTGGGATTAATATGCAATTATCGCCTTCTTCTATTTCATTCAAAAAACTATCTTAGTTACAAAACTTGCATTTGTGGCCCAAATTACTCCAGAACTAGGGCAAGCAGAGAAGAATTACTGACAACAGTTGAGGCACTGGCTGTACTTATTATCACAAGGAGGAACTTGGGAGTTGACACTGTTCCTAACCAGTAGACAGAGTCCCACATATGAAGAATGGTAAAGGATAAAAACCGTCTGCTTGTAAACATAAAACAGCATTCAAGTACATGGATAAAGAAAGGTTTTGTGAGCTATTCACATCTTACATACATCCAGGACTAGCACTAGTTTTGTCAATGAACCTATAGAAGCAAAACAGCTTATGCAGAAGTTCCATAGGAAGGCAACAAGTTTGTACCAGAATTAAGAGAGCTGAATTGCAGGGAAAAGCTAGAGGCTTTAAAATTGCACTTGATGAGAGAGAGATGAGTAAGGGATGACATGATCACAACCTTTCGAGTTTTTAAGGCAAGTTGACAATGATGAAAGATGTAGGAAAACAGAGACCTAACACAAAATTAAGGAATAAACCTGCTAAAAGGATGTAGTGTTTTTTTAATGAAATAGTGATAGAAGAATGAGACAAACTAAAAGAGGATATGGATAATGCATACAATATACAGAAGTTTAAAAGGTTGTATAATAGTATAGAATGTTCAAGGAATGAGGCTCCAACCAGTACTAACTCCCACCTAGTACAGTCCAAATGGGTAGTTACTTGTTACCCAAGCTTTAGGATGGGCAGGCAGGCAGGAAGGTTAGATAAAGTCTTACTTTAATATGATTAGACAACCATACAGCCACTCCTTCAACTGTTGTACAATTGCTTACTCCAGTGCTGAGGTAATATGGGAAACTAAGTGCTGATAGCATGTACCACTACATGTCAGTAGCATGTTCTAACACATGCCAGTAGTACTTCTACCCATGATTATGTAGGTGATATTTTCATATGTTCTGCTGATTTCTGAGTGTTCCACAAAATTTCACATTAATCAGTCACATATTTTGAGAATGGTTCGAATGCTTATCATCTTCAGTGTGGAGCTCTACATTCACTACCTGCATCCCCAGCATGCTCTCGTAACCTGCTAAATGGCCACTGCTTGACTATAATCTGCTATCTTATGCCATGTGCCAAAGAATGACAAAACTTTTCACATATGTTTCAAGGTTTCAGAGAAAATTTATCTGTCTCACCAACTCAAAATTCAGCAAGAATATCACTGATTTATTGATTCCATTCCCTGGTATGGCATGAATCAACTAAACATAACAGAGTCAAAACTAACATAACAAATCTTAACATAACCAACCTACTGTAACATAATCTAGCCTTACCAACTTAACTTAATCTTACATAGCTAACCCAATCTAAACTCTTATGAAACAATAGCCACTAAACAACATACCGTAGCGTATTGTGGAGCACCCTGATAACTACTATCACCATTTGAACTGTTTCAAATTTTCTCTATTTTTCATATCCCTCGACTTACTTTGTCTTACAATAAAAGAATATGATCGCGATCACGCTCGACACATCTTTACCTATTCACCATACATTATACTCACAGCAAAAATTATGTCTTACAATAAAAGAATATGATCGCGATCACGCTCGAAACATCTTTACCTATTCTCCATACATTATACTCACTGCAAAAGTTAGTCTCCTACTTATATAGTTTAATACGTGGCAGTGCTAAAATACAGATTTACCAGCCTCCTTACTCGCAATCCAGTATGCTAAGCTATGTAGAAAGTGAATATGACCCATACCTACGATGAAAGTGATATCGTAGTGATTCGTCAGCTTCCCTTTGGAGGTTCACTGTGTATAAATAAATGTAAACATTGGCTCTGCGCTTCTTGTTTTGATCCTAGTCTCAAGGGAACAGTAATATAAGACCACCAAAGATCCAAGATGTATTTCATTTATGTAATCAATAATTTTAACTAGGATGCACAATTTAATATCTTGTTTATATAGGTTCATGTATGTAATGGCTATATCTCATTATCAACAGACTATAATAGGGTTTAAGCTTTGAGTTTATAGCTTTGGTCCCTAACAACTATGCAGACGACAAAGCTGTCAGCATATCTTCCCTGACGTGAAAATCGGCATTTATTTTGTGAACATGTGTCCATATTTGGCGTCAGGTAAATGTACATGATTTTCTAACATGTAATATAGTAACGGTAAACCACTTACAGAAACTCATCGTAAATTACACGGAAAATTCATGAAATGTATACAGTTATATTACATTGATTGCCTTTTAGGTCTTGCATCATTCAAAACAAACTATTTATTCATCCAAGGGACGTAGTTATTAAAATCGGTGCCCGAAGCTAGGACTGTAAGTCGTTTGTAAGACCTTAATAAGATTCAGAAATCATTTAAATATCCAGAAAATGAACAAATGTTTACCTACCATTACAGCATTTACGTGTAGTGCAGTTAGCATTCTTCTCGTCACTTTTATTAATCTTATATCAAAGCTTGTTCTTCTGTAAATTAAAAACTTCCCCTTTGCCATCTAGGATATGAAACTTATTTGAATCAACTGTATAAGTGAAACAAGAATTTTATCATTACATCGTCATCCTATGTTCAGCAAGGAAAATATTTAATCATTTACTTATGGATTGTATGAACCATCGTTCAGTAGTTGACTGATTATATGCTGAAATTCCTGTTTAGCTTCTAAGGCGAGAAAGAAGTGTTAGACGAGTTTCTTCCTAGATTTCTTGTGAGCTCTAAACTGAAAGAAGTGACAAACCAAGTTTAGAGTATTTAGAAAATCTTTTAACAGTGACTACATTTTGAGATATATTATTGAAAATCATTTTCTTATTGTCCCGTAAATACAATGAACTTCATAATAGATCTTGAAAGGGCATAGATCATCAAGAGAAATTAGAGTGAAATAAATCATAACATAAGAAGCTATTTAGATTTTGCTTCCTACTAGCCTCCGCTTTATATATCGTTATTAGAAAGCAACAGACTTGATATTTTAGCCACATGTACAAGAATAATGCAGGTATCTGAGACTTGGTTATCTGTGGCATGTAGTAATAACCGTGTACTTTGTCAGCTTTTGATGGGCCACTTTTATGACAGTATAAATTAAATTGATACCTTGAAGAGCTATGGTATTACATACAGTACAGTTAGCATAAAAACATGTAGATAGTGTATTAAAGTAAAGCAGCAGTGATTACCTCTGTAGTCCATGCATATTATTGATACATTATGAAATGATGGTCATAGTTGTAGTTTGCCATTCCAAACGTCATCTGTAAATATGCAGTTGTATCCCTGATACAATTGCTAAACTGCCATGTGCAGAGTTTCCCAACCTTTTCGTTCCTCTGTACCCCTCGGGCATTCTGACAGGTTCCCATGTACCCCTAAAAATAAAAATTTTGAAGTGCTAAATATATGTAACTTGTAACATGAAGGAAAAAGGGAGGAGAGCTTGCCTAGTTGGTTGCTCTCTTAAACAGCCGATTTGTAACGAGGGTGTTCTCTATTGCTTATGTTCTGCATTACTCATGGTGTACACTGTACAGCAATGTACACCATGGTTATACTCTCAGACCCATATGTACCGCTTGAGAAGTGAAAATGTACCCCTGGGGGTACATGTACCCAAGGTTGGGAACCCCTGGCTTAGTGTCATTGACAGAATGACGTTTTGAAAGGTTAAACTGGAAGACTCCATGATATTAAAGATAACCAAGACGATGATATCTTAATAAGTATGCCATGGATAATACTTCCTTTGAAAAAAAAAATGGTGTCAAGCATACTTCTCTACACATGATTTTGGCAAAATGTCGTAGTCAAGTAGAACTGGTATGGCCTTTGTATCCTGGTATTGGTATGGTGGTGTTGCAGCATCATAGTGTCCAGTAGGAGGGAAGAGCGTGGCGGCAGCCTCCACCCCATGAGTGAGCCCCTCACATCCCTCGCCTGCCTCGCTCCTAGCTATGGCCACTTGCCGCAGGAAGGTTGAGGTACGTAAGCTATTCATACCCCTCTAGTAGTGTCTCTGCTTATAGTCGTGAAAGTATGCTCCCTTAGACTGATATTTGTTTTTTCTTGCTTGATTACTTGCCATCAGAGCATTCTAGAGATATTTAGGAAGTCCCAAGAGAGAGAGAGAGACAATTTAATAAATGAATTAGAGTACAAAATAATAAGGTTATTTACGCTTTAGCATGGTAATACGGAGTGGATGACAAGTTATTCGTGAGGCGAAGCATTCCTTTATTCAAAGGAAGTGCGATAACCTGTACTCATCATCCACGGATAGGTCTTTCTGGTCTTTAGCTAAGGGCATCTCTAACAACTTCTGTCGCTCCACCTTCCCCT